>AWUE01013811.1:0-12706 GCA_001974825.2 Corchorus olitorius | reverse complement strand
TCACTTTGGTGTTGATAGAACATATGAAATATTGCATGAACACTTCTTTTGGCCTAAGATGCGATATGATGTAGGGAAGCATGTTTCTAGTTGCATTACTTGTTTGCAAGCTATCTACATCTCATGGTTTGTATACTCCTTTGCCTATTCCTCATGAACCATGGACTCATATTAGCATGGATTTTGTGTTAGGATTACCTCGTTCTAGGAGATGTAAGGATTCTATCTTTGTGGTTGTTGATGGGTTTTCTAAGATGGCACACTTCATTGTATGCACTCAAACTGATGATGCCATTAATGTAGCTAATTTGTTCTTTAAGGAGATTGTTAGACTACATGGAATGCCTAGGTCGATTGTGAGTGATAGAGATGCTAAGTTTTTAAGTCACTTTTGGAGAACTTTGTGGGCTAAGTTAGGTACTAAGTTGTTATTTTCAACTACTTGTCATCCTCAAACTGATGGTCAAACTGAAGTAGTTAATAGGACTTTGTCAACCTTACTTAGAGCATTGATTAAAAAGAACTTAAGAACTTAAGAGGATTGTTTGCCTCATGTTGAATTTGCATACAATAGAAGCATACATAGTACAACTGGATTTTCACCTTTTGAATGTGTGTATGGCTTTAATCCTTTAACCCCATTGGATTTGTTGAGTTTACCTTTGAGTGTGCAAGTTGACATGGATGGGCAAAGCAAGGCCGAATATGTTAGGGATCTTCATGCAAAGGTTAGAGCTCAAATTGAGAAGAAAACACAACACTACATGAAGAATGCTAACAAGGGGCGCAAAGAGGTCATCTTTGAACCTGGAGATTGGGTTTGGTTGCATCTAAGGAAGGAAAGGTTCCCTGAAAAGAGGAAGTCTAAGCTCTTACCTCGTGGAGATGGTCCATTGCAAGTCTTGGAGAGGATCAACAACAATGCATACAAGCTAGATCTTCCTAGTGAATATCGCAATGTAAGTGCTACTTTTAATGTTTCAGATTTATCCTTGTTTGATAATGATGCAGATTTGAGGACAAATCCTTTTCAAGGGAGAGGGGATGATGCGCTAAGGGCTTATCAAGGACATCAAGAGAGCTATGGAAATCATGGAGAGGATGAGCATGGAGTGCAAGGAAGCATGGAGAAGCTTGAAGATGCTAGAGTTGCACACAAAGATGATTCAAGCTCATTAAGGTTGCCAAAGATGCCATTTGATCCATTGAAGATGCCAATAGGTCCAATGACAAGAGCAAGAGCAAATAAATTCAAGGATGCATTAATGGGCCTTGTTCGAACTCATCTTGAAGACTTGAAGACCATTAAAGTTTAATTGAAGATATTTGAAGATGATTTTAACAAAGAAAAACTCATTAATTTGCTTGTCATTGAAGGCTAAAAACAGGACAAGTCCTGCCCAGGTTTTGACAACTACTGCCTAGGATCTTGTCTGTTGAAAGACGGAAGAAAAATCAGAACAACTCCTGCCCAGGACTTGACAACTCCTGCCCAGGACTTGGTCTGTTGAAAGACGGAAGAAAATTTAGAACAAGTCCTGTCCAGGACTTGGACAATTCTTGCCCAGGACTTGTAGCGGAAAAAGCTTATTTTTAAGTTTATTTTGTTATTTCAATTTCCTAGTAGGATAAGGTGTAGGATCCTTCCTTGCTCCTTCCTTTACCCATAGAGCTTAGGATTTAGGTATTGTGCCCCCCCCCCCCCCCCCACTACTACATAAGGGGTCCAATATCTCTTGTAAATACAAGTTGAGTTGATTAATAAATTGAGGTTTTCACCCAAATTGATTATCTTAGCTTCTTTGTTCTAGTTTGAGCAAAACTTAGGGTTCTTCAATCTTGTAGAGTCCTAGCAAATAATTAAGTTGTGATAACTTGATTGTTTGTGAATCTTGTGTTCTTGAGTTGACAATTGCAGGTCTAATTGAAGACTTAAGGCCGGCGAAAGAGGAGGAATCACCTTGTGAAGGTCGTCGATCTACTCATCTAGGAGTTGAAGGAGTTCAAGTTGAGTTTGATAGATTTTCAAGACTAGATTTGAATCTAAAACAACTAGATTTGTATCATAGTGTTCCCGAGGTGTCGCATATTGTTCGTGCACGCGTGAACGAACTTCTCCTTGTGCACTAACCATGTTTCCTCAAGATAAGATACCACCTGCGGAAATAATAAATGCATACATTAATAAATAAATAATAAAAACATTAATAATAAATACTACGACTAATAATACATAATACCACATGTTGTTTGTGCCTCCACCGATCTCTCATCAAGTTGACTTGTCTATAGTATTCCACTTCTGTTGGGGCTTCCAAGATCTGTTTCCACCTTCCATTCTTGAATGAATCTGCGATGGCCTTGTTTTTTCCACAAATTTTGTAAACTCGATCTCCAACGTCCTTGTTGATGTGTCAGGTGCAGAGCAAGTTGGGAGTTTATGGAAAAAACTCGGCTATCGGCCTCATCAGCCCCAACTCCCGATCAGTGACAATAACAGTCGGATGCACATCATTCCCAATCAACTGCCTCAACTTGGACAAAACCCAACGATAACTCCCCTCATTCTCATTCTTCATAATTGCATATGCCATCATGAAGTTATTGTTACATGGAGTCATCCCGGTCATTTCAAAAAAAGGCATCTTGTACTGGTTTGTATTGTACATTGAATCCATGCCAATCAACCAAGGGAAGTTTCAGAATAAAGTCACTGATTCTGAATGTGCCATGAATAGATGAGTCACCACTCTAGTCTCCGGGTCAGCATACCCATGGGATACATAGTTGTTTTCCTTGGCTTGATGAAAAAACTGAGTCAAAACATTTCTGCCCTCAGAGTCCTCCTTCCGCACAACATGTCTATAGTTGTAGACTTGTTTTCTGATAACATTGTCCTCCGGATGTTGGTTCATAATAGTCGCGTGAATAGCAGACGGCTTTGATAGAGCCATGTCTCGCACAATTTTCTTTGCTGCGGCACTAAGTTCGCTCATCTGTCTATGTCCCTCCGGATATATAGACAAACCATGGTTGTGCATACCCTTTAGACCAGGATATGCTACAATCCTCCAACGGCGAGACTGAGACAATTCTTGGACCTTCACCCGGAAAAGGCATCTGCATGCCTTTGTCTTCATATTCCTTCGAACGGCGACATCTAAATCCCTCAAATTCCCCATGTACCGTTCACCACGGCAACATTTCAGGATCTTCTTCCTACCGCCATCTTTGTGGGAAGAAATTACTAACTCGAAATGATAAAAAATTGCAACATTCTTTGCCCATTGAATTGCCTCATAATCGGTGTCAAAAGTTTCCTCAGTCATGAATGTTGAACTATAATAAACACCATCACCACCAAAATCTTCCAATTCAACCTGCAAAATTTAATTACCAATTTTTACAAAAAAAAAATCTCAATAATACTAATAATATTAAGTAATTAAATTTATAAAAAAATTAATAAATTTTTTTGGTTGGTGCCGCCCTAAGAGGGGCGGCATACCATGGTTGGTGCTGAGGGCGGCATAACCATGGCTTGCCGCCCTCGGAGGGCGGCACCAACCATGGCATGCCGCCCTCCTAGGGCGGCACTCAGCACGGCTTGTCGCCCTCCTAGGGCGGCACTCAGCACGGCTTGCCGCCCTCCTAGGGTGACACCGAAAATTTTCGGTAAATTTTCGATTTTTCTTACCTCGTTCGATGGTGAATCCATTTCCACGTTCTTGAGCGTTCTTGAATATTTGAAATGTTCTTGAGCGTTCTTGAAAATATCAGAGGATTTCAAAGGATTTGAAGTGTTTGAAAATAAAGCAAATGGCAAAACTGTCAAGGGGGGCGGTAACTAGCAATAAGGGGGCGATGTTTAGCAACTCCCAATTTAAAAACCCATCCCTTTCCAATATACCATGTCTGTTTTCCACTTTTGCAGAAAACCCATCCCTTTCCAACATACCATATCTGTTTTCATGTCTGTTTTCTACTTTCGCAGTTAGCTAACTCTGTCTCTTAGTAGCTTTCGTCTCATTATTAGAAGTAGAATAATTCTATTTTTCTACTAATCAGATTGATTTTTAAATCAGGGTAAGCCTGGAAATGCCATGGCAGTAAAAAACATCTACCAAATGTGAGCACAAGGCAACCTAACCTAGGGCAATTCCATGAAAGATATCCCAATTTTTGCTTGTATTAGTTCGTAACATGACATAAAACTGAGATAATTTACATATTCTGGTTTCAATTTGAGCTTTTCGCACTAGCAACACAACACATCATAAGTGTATATATATAATAATTAATATATATAATGCCATCCCCTAAAAAGCTTGTGGCAACGGAACAAGGGAAAAAAAAAGTTAAATAGACTCTTCCAGTTTGGAAAAGGAAAGTTTAGAATCCTTGCTAAGGTGAGATCTAAGAGCTAAGGGAGTCCTTGCTGAAAAATCTTTTTATACAGGCTGCTGAACTGCAGTATCAGTTCCATTGCTTCCAGCAAATCCACTTGGCTCGGTAGCTGCAGAATTGCTGAATGGTAGAGCCTCCGGCACAGGAGTTGCCTGTATTGAGTGGTCAAACTTACAGGCTGGCCCGAACTTGCAAATGCCATAGCGACTGTAGTGAGAACAGATGCTTTGATCCTAGATTTCCAAAAACACAAAAGCAATAAGTATTAAATGTGATCGGAACTGAATTTGTATCACCAAAAACACAAACCATTAACAGAAACTAAATGCTAAAATCATGTTGTGACACAATTAAATTTAATTGTATGTTGTGAGGTTTAATCTCAATTCTCAAATGGACAGAATCTGACACACATATCGCGTGAAAGCCTTTCTCTCCAGGCATTTGTTTCTCTAGACATTAACACAACCTTCTGTTTCAAACATCACCTGGTTGTACAAATCAAGTGCCAACATCTCAAACATGCAAATTTCATTAATTTGAGAAGATAAGAGGAGAGAGTGCAGTGCACTAGTTAAGTTGAGAAAAAGAAATGAGGCAAGAACAATCGTGAGAGCATTTAAGAAAGCTTTCAAACATCTACCACATTTATATATATTTCACGAGAAACAGAATGCTAAGGAGCATAAACTTACAGGTCTCAGTGGCAAGCCCTTGTCGCTGAGAGTACATGGGGCCGGCTTTGCAACTCGATTTTTTGGATGATTATATTTGCAATTAGATTTAAACTTACAGTCCCCAGTTTTCATGAAGTAAGTGCACTCAGGTTGGCCAGGCCGTACTGGGAATTCATCAACCACCATCTGTGGTTGATGATGAGTATAGACAGTGGATTCAGTTGATTGGTTGCTCATGACATATGCTGGAGTTGGATGCAAACCCCTTTCTGCTGGGGGATATACAGTCGTCTTGACAAGGCACAAGAAGAAGATCAAGTCAGCAGAAGCATGTCAGTTTCAAGTTCTCAAAAGGCAAAGCTAACTTCAGACAGAATAACATGCAGATCCAATTTGAAACCTATCAGTGATTTTAAAGCAGATTTTTGTTTAAACATCATTATGGTAAAATAAAAGGGTGATAAAAAGGAAACCCAGAACTATATATATTGTAGACAGAGCATAAAAGGAAAGTATAAGCTGGAAACACAGGAAAAGTGATGATTATACTTTGTTCAATTCTATATTTACATTCATCTACTAACATTTTACTATAAAACATATTCAAAATAATTAGCATGTATTATGGACCAACTAGTGTCCAATACTTTTCTATGCAAAAGCAACATAAATAGAGCCACAAAAAAGTAAAACAATCTGTTATTTATGTAACTAAACCAACATCAAGGTTCTACCGTCTTCTTTGGTGGAAGTCTCAACATATTTTATTCTACCAAACATAAACTATAGCAGAGTTTTTTTTTTTTTTTGGCTTAATAAGCATGAAAATTGAATATTTGTCCACTTGTGCACCTCTACATGGCCCATAAATGACTGCCTACATGTGCATGTTTAAGACCTTGTGATGAAAAAGTGGACTAGCTTCACAAAGACTTAAGGCTGAAAGAAGCACAGTTTTCAAGAAAATTTCTCAAGCCAGCCAAGTATACTATAAACAGCTATATCAACTAGTTATAACCATCTGATTTTAAGAACTGAAATATTCAATAAATTATCTTAACATTGCTCTGTCTGCCAATTGCTACCTTTTAAAAATTGCATGATAATATAAATTTTCTCAGCGCAGGAGAGCATAACATCCTAAACTAAATTATTTCTTACATTACATGCAGTCTACATGTTTAAGGTGCGAGCAATTTTACACATTCTCCAGATTTATGATATATAGAGAATTAGATATATATATATATATATATATATATATATATATATATAACTTTCTCCTACCCCTTCCACCCGCCTGATGTTGTAAATGTTTTTCCAAGAATTTTCTTGTTTTCATACCCTGAGTATTCCAATATATATAGTGCTAAGAGAAACTCAACTTGATGATTTGGACTGAAGTAAGAGAAACTAGACAGCATATGAGCAATGATGATACCTGATACCCATTCCATTCTGGATTTGGAGGTGGAACGCCTTGAGTTGGTGGAAACATCATGGGCATATAGGCAGCAGTCTCATTCACTGTCCTAGGTGATGACCAGGATGGCATATTCACTTGCGATGCAGCTTGTGAAGAAACAGATCCACCATTACCATATCCTGAAGGTGGGTCACCAGAAAGAGTGGTTGTAGGATCGGGATGATTAAATCTGCAGTTAGCTCCATATTTGCAGGACCCATTACGCATGTAATAAGGGCACTCTTTCTCTCCCTGCAATGAATTGCAGCTTTCAAATTTCCAGAATGATTACTCCAACTAATCTCCAAAAAGAGAATCTAAAACTGATTGTAGAGCAGAAGATGGCATCTGGAAAATTTCCATTAAAACAAAAGAACAGAAATGATACCGGTCGGATAGGAAGCCCAAGAAAGTTGAGCTCTAAAATTGGAGCAGCTAAATTTTTTGCTCTTGAATGGTTGTATCTACAAGCCTTCCCAAACTTGCATCCACCAGTTCTTAGGTAATACTGTAAAAACCTCAAGCAAAACAGAAACACCATAGTGTTACTATCAACCTACACGTATTTCTCATGGGCATAGCTTAAAATAGTCAAAGTCTCAAAGATAAGTTTCAGAACATCTGAAAACTAACTAATAGATATGTTACATGAAATAAATTTAAAAAAAAAAAAAAAACCAGAGCCTGAAAATAAGATTTACAAGAATGAGTGATAAAAGATCAGAAGGAAGCTAAAGCTTCATTGAAATAATAACAAAAAATACCCACAAATTCATGGATTAAGTTTCCTGAAAAGAAATAGCAAACTTTATAAGCTTCAAATTGAATTTCATCAGCATAAAACTTTATCTCAAATATCAACTTGTTACATACTTTCATATACTCAAAGTGAAATCAGGAACAACCTACTTCTAAAATGAATAACAGAAATAAAGAACCAGTGAAGAACAAATTAGAAACATTCATAACCATGTTGGCAATTAAGATCATAAAGAGCAGGTTTTTGCAAACATAAATTAAGAATATTGACCTTGCATTCTGTCTGGCTTGGTTTCTCTGCTGACTCATCTTTTTCCTTGATCTTTTCCTTAACAGCCTTCAAACATCATAATCAAAACATCCAAATGAAAAATGTCAGCACAAAATGAATTAAAAAGAACACCCAAAACCACCAGTTATTATGAGTTATATAGGGGAGTGTGCACAAGGCCCAATGTATACCAAAAAAACCATTAAATGAAAACTCCGAACATTAAATTAGATCTCAATTAATGAATAACGAGCTCAGCCAGAAAGATTTTCTCCTCACAAGGTAACTGAAGCAGAAAAGGTTACACATTTTCCTCAGGGCATAACACAGACAATCACCTCCCAAGTCCCAAGAATTAACAAAAACTAATAAGCTGATGTCTTGCTAGAATTTACCACTCAAAACTTGAAATACCACAGAAGAAATCAATAAAATACGTAGCTTTAACAAACATCACACTAATATAGCCATAAATATTAAAGAAATATGAAATAGAGAGCCAAAAACAGCTCCCATTCAGGTAAAGGAAGAGCATTTTCAGCACATATAAATATAACAAAACAAGGTTAGAAGCATACCTGGTTCTTCCTTCGAACAGGGTGGTTAAACTTGCAATTAGATCCAAACTTGCAAAGTCCAGTTTTCATATAATAAGCGCAATCCTCTGCTTCCGGCCTCACCGGATAATGCGACCTTCTTCCTTCATTCTTCTTCACGTTCTCATCATGATTGTCGTTTTCGTTTTTCTCCTCCTCCTCCTCCTCGTCCTCCTCTTCTTCACCGGCGGCATAGACATCAGCATCTTTGTCGCTCTCCCTATCTCCATCATGTTTCTCCTCAGCTGCTTCTTCTTCCTGCTCTTCCTCTTCTTCGGCCTTCAAATCGAGGTCGTGAAGCTGGTGGTGGAGATTGTTTTGGTGGAGCAGGGATTCCTCAGCGGAATGATTGAGATCAGGGTCAGGAATCGGAGTGGGATCCGGATCGGGGGAGTGGAGCCCTAAGTGAGGGGCGGAATCGGAAGGAGTAATGTCGGAGATCGGAGTTTCTTCAGATTGAGACATTGCAAATCCACATTTCAAAACCCTAAAATATGCAGAAGAAAAAGGGGGAAAATAGGGTGGGAAAGGAAAAGAAAGAAAGAGAGAGGAGCAAAAACTAAAAAGGCTAGAGTCTTTGTTATTGGGAAATGGAAGTGAAAGTGAGTGTGAACAAAAAGGCAAAGAAGGCAAGTGAGAAACAAAACATAACTTAACTCAACCCAACCAAAAAAAAAGAACTACGTAGTTACTCACTTATTAATACTGACTATATATTTTTTTTCTTCCTGCCCTATATTTATATTTACAAGACACATGGCACTCACTACGTGAATAGTTTTTGATATTTTTTTTAGATGGGTAGTTTTTTAAAATGATATAAAAAAATTTAAATATTAATATTTATCCTCTAATGGTAGTTTTATTTAGGATGGGTAGTTTTTATTTTGTTTTGAATTTTTAAAAACTGAGTTTGTTTCCGAATCAACTCGTGACACAAACTCAGGACTTGGCTTTATAATTAGTATAGATAGATTAGAATATTTGTTTTGTACTTATAAGAAAATAAAAATTAAAAATTAAAAAATATAAAAGCAAAGCTTCTTTCTTCTTTGGTATTTGTACGTTTTGTTTGGGAAAATTTCAAAAAAGGGCAATGTACTACAAATATTTTATTTTGAGTTTGATACCATAATAAATTTTAATTACTAGAAAGAAAATGAAATAATTAAAAATTATTTACAAGGAAATTGTAATGATTAGTTTAACCTTATTATATCTAAACTACTAAATGACTAGCAGCCAACAAGGGAAGCACTAGCCTCTTGCCAGCATAGGCAACGCCAGCAAATAGGGTTCGGATTCACCGGAATTTGCTTTGCTGAGATACTGAGAAGGGAAAAATTAAATAACGCAAGAGAAGGGTGAAAAAAATAAATGGGTATAATGGTTCTTTTAATTTCCTGATGAATAATTAATAAAACTTTGATTTCCTTCTTAATAATTAAAATCTATTATGGTACCAAACTCAAAATACTCGTTGGTTCATTACCCTTTGTTTAAATTTTCCTTTTTTCTTTTTACTTTAAATAAATGGACATGGTAACGTTAATAATTTGTTTAATTTTCTTTTTTCTTGTTTACTTTTTTTGGTTTGAAAAGTGACAAAAGTTTCAACTTTTTTCTTCTTCTAGAGCCTCCTTTTTCTTTTCTTTTTTTTTTTATTTTAGTGAAAATAAACATGAAATTTGAGTAAACGCTTATGTATGTATGTAAAGATATTATATTATATATATATATATATGTAAAGATATTATATATATAATAATATATATAGTGTATAATATAATTTCTATACAATAATACTCTATAAATTAGTAATCACGGTAAAATAATATTTTTATCTAGTCACAACTTGGACTAGTTATAAAAATTATTAGTTTCGATAAAATAATAAAATAATAATTTTTGGCTTAATAGCCACTTTGCCCCATGTACTTTGCAAATTTAGGATAAATTGCCATCTAAACTTTAAATTATGTCACTTTGCGTCATGAATTTGCAAAATCAGGTAATCCCCCCTTCACGTGAAGGATTTCATTAAGTCCCATCAGATTCGGTGGGGTCCACATGAGCGCTATCACGTTAGCATAATTAATTTTACCATGTCAGCAAATTTAGTGGGACTTAACGGATCCGTTAGTCAACCGTCAAGTCAAGGGGTAAATTGGCCTGATTTTGCAAATTCAGGGGAAAAAGTGGCACAATTTAAAGTTCAGGGCGCAATTTGTCCTAAATTTTTAAAGTACAAGGGGCAAAGGGGCTATTAAGCCAATAATTTTTATATAAAGCCTTATATATATTGTTTTTAAACTAGACTGGATCGGTCCGTTTGACCGATTGAATCGGGTACAGGTGGCCTGTCCGGTCTGGACAATATGGGAATTACCTTTTTTTTTTTTACTTTGGTCAACAACCGGATAAAACCGATTGGACTGGGTGGTTGGATCAGATTTGAACCAGATTTTTATGTTTAAAAATTGTTAAAAAATATTTGAAGGTGCTAGGATTTGAACTCGTAACCTCTCACTTCATTGAAAAAAGTTAATTTTAGTTTTTTATCACTATGCCAAGCGTTTTTAGTTGATATATGTATGACATATTTAATATTTATATCATAAAATAATAAATATCCACAAAAAGATGCAATTGAATCGGTCGAAACAGTCAGACCGTCGATCGAAGGCTTGGACGGTTCAAGCTCCTGATCGGTTACAAAAACCATGTTTTTTTTTTGCAAAGAAAAAAAACCATACTTATATATATATATTTACTTACACCTACTATAAGTTACACCATTTTTTTTCTCTCTTATATCTTTTTGTAGAATTTAAATTTATTCAATCCGACCGTTAGATCATAAATTCTTATCACATAGATCATGTATGTCGAATTTCACGTTAATTGAAGATAATTAACTATTTGTTTGATTCATAATATTTTCCACCATTAAATAAATACTGAAAAATGTTTGAGTCCCGATCGATATAATCAAGATATTGGATTGAGTTGAAATTTTACGCCCATGATCCATTCAATAAGAGTATTAAATCTAACGGTTGATCCTTTAAAAATATTAATCCTAGATTAAATTAGAAAAGGGTGTAAAACAAGTTATTTTACACCGGGTGTAAGTTGATCCCTCCTCATATATACATATAGTCCCATCAATAATATAAATTAATAATTCGCTGAAATTTACATATATAATTAAAACAATTTAGTAAAATAGAAATCTATAGAAACAATTTGCCATCGTGTCATGTGAAACATTTATCATCCAAGCTGAGACTGCAATATTGATGGCATCTAAAACATTAATCTTTTTTGGATCATAATGTCCCAACTCATAGCTTTCCAATATCTTACAATAAATCTGATCGGTCGTTAGCAAATCACAAAATAATCCCCACAATTTCCTAACTAAGTAGATAGGGCAAGCAGGGGTCAAATCCCATAGAGAAAGGAATAGACTTATCCAAAGATAAATCCTCTCTAAGAATCACTCAAAAACAAGGGATTAAATAGAACAATTAAAAAGAAAAGCTATTAAACTAAAAATAAAGTAAAGTAAATTAAATCTAAAATATGTCAATTAATAAAGAAAACAATAATAAGATATCATACTTCTTCTCCAATGGTAGAAATCAATCAATTTAACTATGGATCATTGATTTAAAAGATGAATTTAATATTCTCTCAATTTAACAATTGGTCTAGAGAAATCTCTAACATGCATATTAGATAAAATTACTTATTTACCAGCTTAAATTATCCCTTTTATTCAAAACAACTAACCATTGTATTACCAATCCATTAGTATGTCATGAACAAAGCATTAAGATCAATTTTCACATATGCATAACAAATATAACCAAACTCATTTAATTCAAGCGTATGAATATCAAGAACAAACAAAATTTACTTCTCCCATTGGACACTTATTACCAGCCATCCAATTTGTTACCAAACAATCAAAGCAGTTATTACCACTCAATTTGATTTAACAATAAATCAATCATATTATATCAATAGTGGCCATCTAGATCAATAACAATCGTGATCATAAAATAAAACAGGGATTAGCAAACAAGTCATCAAGAACAAATATCAAATTATAAGCACACAAATCTCACCATAATTAATTGATTAAAATCACAAAAGGATAAGAAGTATTAAGATTTTAGGTACTCACGGATTTTGAAAAATCCATGAGAGGCTTAAGAAAACTTACAAGACTCGAAGGCGAAAATCCTCCCTTGCAATCCCTAGAGTTGCCCCAATCTCTCTATGCAAAGAGGGGGTGTGGCACCCTAGACCTAAAACTAGAGAAAAAATAAAACAAAACTAAGAAAGGTAGAAGAATAGAATTATGAGAGATTGTTTTCCAGGGTTACATAAGGTGGGTATTATAGTGAAAAAATAACCTAAAGACTCCAATTATACTTAGGATAGGACTCTAAGACGTTTTAGGGGCTGACTTGGTCTCCAAGTTGGCTTAAAAGTCTTCCTAGAACTGAAAATCCATGTG
>AWUE01013810.1:0-26923 GCA_001974825.2 Corchorus olitorius | reverse complement strand
AAACATTAATCTTTTTTGGATCATAATGTCCCAACTCATAGCTTTCCAATATCTTACAATAAATCTGATCGGTCGTTAGCAAATCACAAAATAATCCCCACAATTTCCTAACTAAGTAGATAGGGCAAGCAGGGGTCAAATCCCATAGAGAAAGGAATAGACTTATCCAAAGATAAATCCTCTCTAAGAATCACTCAAAAACAAGGGATTAAATAGAACAATTAAAAAGAAAAGCTATTAAACTAAAAATAAAGTAAAGTAAATTAAATCTAAAATATGTCAATTAATAAAGAAAACAATAATAAGATATCATACTTCTTCTCCAATGGTAGAAATCAATCAATTTAACTATGGATCATTGATTTAAAAGATGAATTTAATATTCTCTCAATTTAACAATTGGTCTAGAGAAATCTCTAACATGCATATTAGATAAAATTACTTATTTACCAGCTTAAATTATCCATTTTATTCAAAACAACTAACCATTGTATTACCAATCCATTAGTATGTCATGAACAAAGCATTAAGATGAATTTTCACACATGCATAACAAATATAACCAAACTCATTTATGGCAATTAATAAAGAAAACAATAATAAGAAAGCATACTTCTTCTCCAATGGTAGAAATCAATCAATTTAACTATGGATCATTGATTTAAAAGATGAATTTAATATTCTCTCAATTTAACAATTGGTCTAGAGAAATCTCTAACATGCATATTAGATAAAATTACTTATTTACCAGCTTAAATTATCCCTTTTATTCAAAACAACTAACCATTGTATTACCAATCCATTAGTATGTCATGAACAAAGCATTAAGATCAATTTTCACATATGCATAACAAATATAACCAAACTCATTTAATTCGTGATCATAAAATAAAACAGGGATTAGCAAACAAGTCATCAAGAACAAATATCAAATTATAAGCACACAAATCTCACCATAATTAATTGATTAAAATCACAAAAGGATAAGAAGTATTAAGATTTTAGGTACTCACGGATTTTGAAAAATCCATGAGAGGCTTAAGAAAACTTACAAGACTCGAAGGCGAAATCCTCCCTTGCAATCCCTAGAGTTGCCCCATCTCTCTATGCAAAGAGGGGGTGTGGCACCCTAGACCTAAAACTAGAGAAAAAATAAAACAAAACTAAGAAAGGTAGAAGAATAGAATTATGAGAGATTGTTTTCCAGGGTTACATAAGGTGGGTATTTATAGTGAAAAAATAACCTAAAGACTCCAATTATACTTAGGATAGGACTCTAAGACGTTTTAGGGGTTGACTTGGTCTCCAAGTTGGCTTAAAAGTCTTCCTAGAACCGAAATCCATGTGAAAATAGGATCCTAGAAAATTCTAGAATCGCACAGTAATTTCATCAGCAATTTCGGGCTTGAAGGTGGCAGAACTGGGTTTTGGGCTTCAAAGCAAAGTTGTAGGTCTCGGAGTTAGCTTTCCAACGCCTACTCACAGGCCTAATTTGGAGGTCTGAGCAGAAAGTTATGGCTATTTTACCGAGATTGTGCTGAATCCTAATCCAACTAGGACTAGTATACGGGAATTGGATATTTCCTTGGGCTTGTGCGGCACAAATTGGGATTTTAACTCCAATTGTGAGATTATATGGGCTGGGTATTATCCTGTATAAAATATCCAATATTTCATGTCTTTAAGGTCTTCAAAGACTTCGTCTTCAATTCTTGCCTCTTGAAATAATTCTTCAATGGTCTTCAATTCTTCAAATTATCATCATTAAATCTTCAATCACGAACTTCGAATCTCCAAAGCTTCACTCTAAATTGCTAAGTCCATATTTGTGCAAAAAGTCATCAATTTAGCTCCAAAAATAGTGAAAAATAACAAGTTTCCACCTTTCTTCTCTTCAAGACCTAAAAACACAAATACTTACAAAATAGGGTTAAATTACACATAAAAATACCAAAAAGCATAGGAAAATGATCATAAAAATATGGTTAATTTTGACTCGATCATAATTTCCCCCATACTAAACATTTGCTAGTCCCTAGCAAACTAGTGTAGAAAAACTATAAAAAACAAAAATTAAGATTAAATCACAGAATAAACCCTAACTAATGCATATGAAGATTAAAATCTTTTTGAAAACTTTTGAAAATTTTGAATGCATACACATATTAAGGATTAATGCAATTATGAAATGAAAATAACAAAGAATAATAAGAGCACTTAATTCAAAAGATCAAGAAATAACAAACATCTTTATTTATAAGTAACCATAATTAAAGTAGTTCTAATCACTCATCATTCATCACATCTTATAACTACTTCTTTCCATAAACTTATGTTTTCATCTTTATCTCCATTACTCAAAGGAATGCATATCATAGATACAAGTCAAGGGTTTTCGTGGGTTATAATAGATTTTTAAAGGGTAATTAGTTTTTTAAGGAAATTGAGATTATTAACCTCGGAGTGTTCATGATTTGGGGTTACTAACTCCCTTTTATTTTTATTTTAAGGCTACTAGCACTCTAGAGGGACTCCCTCAATTTTTTTCTTTCAGAGGGACAATACTTCCGCAATTCCACGTCTCTAATCCTCTTTAAGGGTTACTAACGCCTTTTGTTTTAAAGAGTAACAACTATGGAAAGGTGGATCAGAAATACCTCTTCTCCTCTATCATGAAAACGCTTTTTTTTATAAAAAGATTTCTTTTTTAACTACCCTTTTATATAAGTAGTCCCCCACACCTATGCTTGACATATCCATAACATACTTTCTAGGGGTGCAACTTGGGTGGGTATTTTCGGGTTGGGGTGGGTCTTGAACCGACCCATGTTAACTTGGACTGTATGGGTTGGGTCTACATATTGGGTCTCTTCGAACTTGGGTTTGACCCGACCCAACCCATCAGATCCATGGTTTTTTTTTGTTTAAATCTATCTCACGTTGCAGCAAACTTGCCACGAGTTTCAACCAAACCAATCCAGGCAGTTAATACGGCAGAAGAGCCTTTAATTAAAATTAAAAACGTTTTGGGACAACAAATTTTGGTAGCTTTGAAAGGAGAGTGGAAGCAACAAATTTTGAGGCAGCGTTGGAAGAGCTAGAGCGAGTTCAGACTCGAATCCTCGATAGACTATCGAAGCTAGAGCTCTATCACCTGCCTCAGAACGCTGAAGCTTTCCGTTCCTCATCTCCTCTGACCAACGGCGAGTCCGACGCCAATGCCGTTAGCGTCGAAGCGATACGGTTGGCCTCTCGAGTCCCGCCGCGATGTCCTCGGCGCCGCCTCTGTTCATCATCTTTGCAAAAGCATCGTTTTGGTTCTTTCTTTTATTTTATTTTTTAATTTAATTTTTTTTTTCAATAGAAACGATAGAATTTATATAAAATAAAATTAAAGATAAAGTTAAAAACTTAAAATACAAACCAGATTCGTCTTTTGTAGTTCAGTTTATATTAAATATTTTTTTATAGAAGTTTATATTAAAGATTTGAATTTCTCATGTTCATTGTTTTTAAAAAAAATCATAGAATCAAAAAAAAAAACTAGGGAAAAAATATACACGAGTTGGGTCGACCCAGGTCGACCCAAGACCTGGCTAAACCCAAGCTAAAACCGAGTTGACAGACCCATATTAACCCGCATCATTTATTAACCCGACCCAACCCGACCCAAGGTGCTCGGGTTGGGTCGGTTCTTGGGTTTACCCAACCCAAGTTGCACCCCTACTTTCATAATTGTAATTTCAACAAGATTAAACACAAGTTCTATAAATAGATAATCATAGAAGCAATAAATAATAAGCTCATATCACAGACTCTAATTATACCTAATTCTAAGAAATAAGATATCATGCTAAAAATCAATCAATGAATAAAGCATTCTTAAAAATTCTAAGCATTCATCAAATCATAATCAAATCAATTTCTTAATATATATATGAAAAATTCAAAATTTTCTTCAAAATTTTCGAAAAAATTATGGCATGGATCTATGCATGTAGACTCTCTCCCCCACACTTAAAAGACACATTGTCCTCAATGTACGTGCATATGAATTTTGACAAAAAATCAAAAATTTAAGTTTTTGAAATTTTTGGAAAAATCATGTAAATGCAAATGTGTGTTGTGTCTCTCATAAGTGTGATGACTAAATAGATGTGCTAATGAAATACTTGACTCACAAAGAAAGTGTCGACCCATTCAAGCAATTCAAAGCATCAATCATGGCATATAAGTCATAATAAAGACCCAAATTAAACCATTGAAAATAACAAATAAGATGCAAATGCAAACAAGTAATTCAAATCAAAGAATAGGCAAACAATAAAAGCAAGAATCAATCAAGGCAATGCAAGAAAAAGTAAATGGAGGTGAGTTTAAGAAAGCTTCTCTATTTCCAAGCATAAGCTCCATTCGTTTTCATTTGCAATTTCCAAGAACGTAAGCTCCATTTGTTTGTCTTGTTTCCTCAATAAGAAATCCTAAAAAGAAAATTAAAATGTTAGTAAATAGATTGGGTTGCCTCCCAAGCAGTGCCTTTCTTTAATGTCTTTGGCTAGACTTTCCTTCATCTCCCTTTGTTAGGGGGGATCATACCACTTCAAAGCAAAAAACAAATATGGTAAGATTCGAAGAATATGAGCATACAAATATAAAAGATAAAAGAAGAGATAAGGAAAGAAATCACCAATTTGTTTGAGGGCGACTCCATGAATAACTAGGAATGACAATGCCATCTTTGTTGCCGTGAGTGGTTGATGCAATGGATGCTTTCGACATTCTTGATTAGCATTACTCCTATTGTAATACCGTAAAAAAAAAATTAGGACATGGATAAAGATTTAAATTGAAGAAATGGAGAATGGGGGGTCATAATCTCTAAAATTTTAGAAGGGGCTAATCGAAAAAAATTAAACTATTGTGGTTTGCATGTTGAACAAAAAGTGAGGGGACATGAAATCTATTAGAAGCAATTTGATTGGGCATTAAAAAAAGAAAAGAAAGAAAACCTTGTTATCTAAATGTTTCCCACCCACGGTTGGGTGCTCCTCTCATCAACCACTAAAACTTTTCATTTCCAATTTTCCTCTCCTTCTCTTTCTTCTTTCCTAACACTCTTTAGAGAATAACTATATCTCCATGGAAACTTGACTCCCTAGCAACTCATTCTCTCAATAAAAAGGTCATGCAACTATAGAAAGTGGAAGATCTCAATTAAAGAAGTATTTCCCCCACATCAATTTGGGTACTTTAGGCCACTAGCAAAGAGATGGGTAAGAGGATGACTTGGAAAATTTTAGTTGCATATATATTGTAGTGTAACCAAGAATTTCTAAGTCTTGGATGTTGATTGTTATAGGGGGCATTCGGCATTGTGAGGAGGATCACCTATTAGCTTAGATTCTTTTGCCATTTGCCAAAGAGGAGCTTGGTAAGTAATGGATTAAAGTACTATATAAATTGTTATGGTTACATCTAGTAGGGAAAATGATAAGGTTAAGACTGTTGTTGAGAGATTGTGATCATGGTTTGAATGTATTGGTATGTTCCTACTGTATTTTGTTTGAGTGCTAAGAAATATGGATTTGATTACTTAAAATAAGTTAAAGCTAGCAAATTCTGAAGTTGAGGATATCTGTACGTTCGGTTTTCTTAACTTTTGAGGTAGTAAATGATGTGAAAAAATTATGAAAATTTCCAGTCTTGTAGAAAATTGAATTTGGAACAACATTTGTGAAATAACGTTTTGGCTAATTTTGCTTGGATTGGGAGTTATGAGATTCGGAAGTTAATGTCACTGAAATGAGGTCCAAAACTGGAAAACTGACTTTGAAGTTAAATTTGATATGGCTATGGTGAGAATTTGACAGGGTTTCTTTGGCATCATTATTCGCTTAAGGAGTTAGCTTTCTTTTAGCTTTGGAATCATCTGATTTGGTTGAATATTGATTAAGTTATGCTCGTTTTCCCCAAGCATCGCAAATCTGTAAATGGCAGGACAATATTGTATCAAGTTCATTTTTGCAGAAGATTTCGAGGGTAATAACTCTGTCTCTATAAATCCAAAATAAGTCATTCTTGTGCCCAAATTATAGGGTTTTGAATCCTCTACAACTTTGTAGAAGAAACCGAGTTTTGATTTTATGTCTAAAATAGAGAAAAGTGGTCGTTTCTATAGCTGCGTAATTTTACCCCAAAAACAGAACACTTTAGGAAATACTTGGAATCAACCTAAACTTTGAATATGTTATGGGCCGAATTTGAGGATGGTTCTTTAAAGTAAATTTTAGTCTAATGAACTATCTTTTAAATGGATGTGGTTTGATATGATTTGGTAGAGAATCAAGTAAGATGTGACTATTTTTGTGAAGTGTCGCCACGTAAAATTTGTGCTGTAAAATAGAGTTCGTCTAGAAAGTTGATATATTTGTTCTAATTATCTCGTACTCCCAAATGATTAGGATTCGAATCGAAAGGGCATAAATACGCCAGTACGTCCGCAAGGAAGTTAACGAGAGTATACGAACCTCCCGAACTGTGAGTGCTTTGTAGCTTGCTTCATTTCATTAAGAAAAACGTTTTGGGAAATGCTCTCATGTGTTTATAAATATTGTTTTAACAACATGATTTTTACAAGGTTTTTCTTATATGGTTTTAAGTGCATGGTGAAATCTCATGATGACCTGTTGCATGATTTGATCTGTTCTGATATTTGTTACTTGTAAATGTCATTGATTTGATCCGGGAAATTATGTGAGCCAGTGTTATTGATACATGATTATGCTTTGATATGATATGTGATGGATTATTTCCTTGTCTTGACAATGTATTTATGGTTGTGATGATTCTCTTTGGCACGAGCCTAGGGCTCTGAGTGTTGCAACAACTCTTCTTTAGTTAAGTAGTCCACAGACCGCCTTTTGAGGGGCGTGGATGAGTGTGGCCTTATGTGGCGGGCGCGGAGATAGGCCACTAAGGAAATTGGTGGGTGTAGCTATGGAGTGCCAAATAGCAAAACCCACGCCAACGTCAAGGACTGGACCTGAAATCAGTGAAAATTTTCTTATGACGTTTGCTATGGAGTTTTATATGATTTTATGATTTGCTAATCAACGAATTTATCAAACAAATGATTTCAAAAATATTATGTATTGTTTATAAATTAGTCCTTGACGGTTCTGGTGATCGACCCTGGCGCAAGGCGATACCAGAGATGTTTTCTTGGCATTGGTCCAAATACTTGCTGCTTTGATTTAAGTAAAAATGAGGCTCAACTTATTTTGGTATATACATATATTTTATACGGTAAAGGAATCTATGATTTTTACTGCATTATTTCTAAATTGACAGGCCATAATTGATTTTGTCTTTAAATAATTATTTATTTTACGTACTTACTCGTGTCTATTTTATGACTGTTGGCTTTTTTATATATATATTGGGGCTACTGTTTTGAATGGATGTTTTAATGTTGTCTTTGATATGTATACGATATTAACGTACAGAGTATGATTTTTGATGTATATGACTATATTTTGAAATGCTTTGGTAAATGAGATCGGTTTCATATGTATTGAATTAATAAAGGTGATGACCTTAAATTTGATTTGTTATTAAAAAGCCCCAATATAATTGTGCATCCGATTTATAATTGTGTGTTTTAGATTGGCCATGCACTTCACTCTTAATGCGATGTTAGTTAGCTCTCTGCACTCACTGAGTATTCCTTGGAATACTCACCCGTTTAAATTCTTGTTGTGTTTTCAGGGACCTCTGTTTGCGTTGGACTCGATATTTCTGCAAATTTCATGGTAGACGTCTTGTCTCCATGATGATGTTGTCTCACTGGATCCACTGGTGTCATTTTAAGTCTTCCGATGTATCTGATAGTTTTGTATAAAAGCTTAATGTGTCTTTTTCTAAGTAATAGTTGAATTTCTTTATTCTTTGGTTCGCTTCGCAAGGCCTTTCGGTGCACCTAAGATGGTGGCACGTTATTCGAGGATTCACGGCGGCTGTCATGTGGTCGACTCCGGGTCGAGGCGTGACACCTATCTTGCCTAGTGTCCTCATCTTGGCGAATTTGCTTATCCTCAGAGAAGAATTGATCCATGGGTTTCCAATCCTCATATTTGATCTCTCCAAAGCATCCATGTTCAAGAAACTTGTGGACTCCTAAGAAATCTTGATCTTCATGTTCCAAAATTTGGTATCAACCAAATCTTGCACAATTGTGTCGTTCAGCTCAGGGTGTCCAAGTTGCTCATCTTTTGGTGGTTCGTCTTTGGGCTTGACAAGTCTTGGAGGAGAAGGTGGAGGGATGTCCATCTTGATATCTTCTTTCGATGCTTTTGATTCTTCTTGCACAATCTTGGAAACCTCTTTTGGTAGAGCAAGGACGCAAACTTTGCATGGCTCATCATCGTCATCATTGAAGAAAAATTGAAAGGAGTCTTGCAAATCAAGTTCATATGGTTCCAAACCATCCCTTGTTTCTCTTGACACTCATTCTAATTCTTTCACGATTGTGATGTCAGCAATATCATGAAATTCACCTTCAATCTTACTTGATTCAGAATGGATAGGTTTTTCCCATGACAGTGTCGCTTCAATCTCTGGCTCTTGATGTCTTTGTGTAGTTTCTACCAAGTCAACGTGCTTCCATCGTTCTTTAGGAACTTCTTTAAATTGTAGTAATTAAAGGAATGTTTACCTCCATCTTTCGAAGTGGATCGAGCTGATTTTCTTCACTGCATGTCTTTCTTTGCGGCGCAAATCTTTGAGGAAATGGTGGTGGACGTTGAATGGTCTCCATTATTTTCATCCATTCGAACCTTGATCGGGGTCGAGAAGCTTTTGGTGATGAAATAAGTTGCTTTTCCTTGCTTTTGGTTGAAATCTCCTCATCACTTGACACTTGCTCACTGGGTACAGCAACTAGGGGTGGCTTCCTAAGGAAACAGGTACAGATGGTAAATGCATAAGAGAGGGTTGATTCTCTGGTGATCCCATCCCTTTTTCATAATCAACATGATTCAAACTTCCTTGAACTACACCCATGGGTGTTTGATTTGCCAGTTGCCCTGACATTAGTTGCATAAACATCTTTGTCATGGTTGCACATTGATTGGACACTTCCTTCAACTCCTTGCAAAGTTCTGATATCTATGAATCTTTTGTTGTGTCGACTTCTGGTGTGAATTGATAGATGTTTTCTGCCATGGTTTTGAGTAGTTTCATTGCTTCTTCAGGGGTCTTGAGTGTCAAACTTCCTCCACTGGCGGCATCAATATAAATTCGATCTTCGTAGAAGAGCCCATCGTAAAAATTCTGAATCAAGAGTGCTTCACTAAGGTTGTGGTATGGGCAACTTGCGCAGATCTTGTTGTACCTCTCCTAGTATTGGTGCCACTTTTCGTTGGGTAGCTATTGACAAGTGTTGATTTTTCTTCTGACATCAACACGCTTTGCCTCTGGAAAGTACTTGTTTAGAAATATTGTTTCCAATTCTTTCCAAGAAGTTATGGGGTGGCAGACTTCTGAACCAATCTCTTGCTTTTTCTTCCAAGGTAGATGGAAAAGTTCGCAGCTTCACTTGTTGATCGAGCCAAAAAAGACCCAATTTTTATGATCATTTTCCTATGCTTTTTACTATTTTTATGTGGAATTTAACCTTATTTTGTTAGTATTTGTGTTTTTAGGTCTTGAAGACAAGAAAAGTGGAAACTTATTGTTTTTCACCCTTTTTGGAGCTATTTTGATAACTTTTTACTCAAATATGGAAGAAACAATTTTGAGTATGGATTTAGAGATTCGAAGTTCGTGATTGAAGACTTATTGAAAATAATTTGAAGACTTGAAGACTTTTGAAGAATTATTTCAAGAGCAAGAATTGAAAATTGGAGGCTTAATTGAAGACAAGCCATGGATAAGTCTTCAAGCTTTGGTATTTTTGGATATTTTATATGGGAAGATACTCAGCGCATATAAATCATTAATTGGAATTAAAATCCCAATTAATAACTCCTATATCCAAGGAAATATCCAAATCCCGTAGATTCCCGATTCTAGTCCTCACAGGATTAGGATTCAGTGCAGTTTTGGTAGAAAAATCATAACTTTATGCTCAGACCTCCGTTTGAAGCCCATGAGTACTCGTTGGAAAGCTAACTCCGAGATCTACAACTTTTCTTTGAAGTTCAAGAACCAGTTCTACCGTTTTCAAACCTAAAAATGCCGTCAAAGTCACTATACGAATTCAGGATTTTTTCAGGATCCTATTTTAACTTGGATTCTACTCTAGGATGACTTTTAATCTAACTTGGAGTCTAAGTTAGACCCAAAACCGACTTAGACCTCTTTCCAAGTTAGGATTGGAATTCCTAGGGTTATTTCCACTATAAATAACCACCTCCTGTAACACAAATCACACCCCAAAAATATTTACACATAGATAGTTTCTTTTCTTCTAGTTTTCTTCTAGTTTTTTAGGCAAGGGTGCCGCCACCCTCTCTAGCCATAGAGGGGTGCGGCATACCTAGGTTTTTAGCAAGGAGATTTCGCCCCTCTAAGGTCTTGTAAGTACTCTTATGCCGCTCATGGATTTTCCCGAATCCATGAGTAGCTAAATTCTTAATACTTCTAATCCTTTGGTGAATTCAATCAATTAACATGGTGAGATTTCTGTTCTTATAATTTGGTATTTTATTCTTGATAGATAGTATGTTAAACTCGGTTTTAAGTCTACAATCTTGATTTTTATTGATTTATTGCGGCCGCTAAAGAGGTAATTTGAGAGATTGTTGGCTAGATCAAACAACAAGGTTGACGCATGAGTTTGATTGTGTGTAGCAAGTTAGCCGCACTTGACGGCGGGTTAATTGGGTTTGCATGTCAGTGATCAGATTTATCTGGTTGTTGTATGGTTTTATTTATTAAGCATGTGTGAAAGAACTAATAAAAGTTGATCTTAATGCTTTGAGTCCTAGCAAATCTTTAAGGCTTGACGGCTAATTGATTAGTTAGGAGGAAAAAGGGGTAATTTAAGGCTTGACGGCTAATCTTATCTAAATAGCATGTTAGGGTTTTCCCTACACCAGTTATCATCATGAATTTAATATTGAATTTATCTTTTAAATCAAGGACCCATAATTAATTTGATTGTTTTCTACCATTGGAGAAGAAGTATGCTTTTTAATTATTGATTTCTTTCTTAATTGCCATAGATCTAGATTTAATTTACTTTGCTTTGTATCTAGTATAATTTCTTTCTTTTTAATTGTTATTTTCAAACCCCTGTTTTTACGCATTGCTTTTGAGAGATTTTTAAGAATTGTATCTTCGGATAAAGTCTATCCACCTTCTCTGTGGGATCGACTCCTGCTTACCCTATCTATTTAGTTAGGATTTTGTGGGGATTATTTTTATGATTGCTGACGACCAATCGCTTGTTCTTTAGACATCCCAGTGATCGTAGCGCAGGTGATGAAGAAATTTTGTAAGTGCTTATGAGGGTTCTCATTGAATTCCCCTTGAAAAATTGGCAACATGCGGATCACTCCTGACTTCAGTTTGTAAGACATATCCATTGCTGGATAATCAATGCAAAGGGGTGGCACTTCACAATTGAAATTCAACTCCCTTAACGAATGCGATTGCTCCATTGAATCTTTTTTCTAAAAAAACAAAACTTAAAAGAAAAATTAGTAGTAAAAGTTCTTAAATAAAAATTAAAATTAAAAACAAAAATAAGAGAAAAATTTTACAAAACGCAAAAAAAAAAAAAATTAAACGCAAAAAATATTTTTTTATTTAACGCAAAAACAAGAAAATTTTTTTTTATAACGCAATTTTTTTTTTATAGAAAACGCAAAGACAAAAGAAAATTCTAGAGATGATTAAATCTTCAGTCTTTTCCTTCCTTCCCCGACAACAACGCCAAAATTGTGATCGGTCGCTAGCAAATCACAAAATAATCCCCACAATTTCCTAACTAAGTAGATAGGGCAAGAAGGGGTCGAATCCCACGAAGAAGGGGAATAACTTATCCAAAGATAAATCCTCTCTAAGAATCACTCAAAAACAGGGGATTAAATAGAACAATTAAAAAGAAAAGCTATTAAACTAAAAATAAAGCAAAGTAAATTAAATCTAAAATATGGAAATTAATAAAGAAAACAATAATAAGAAAGCATACTTCTTATCCAATGGTAGAAATCAATCAATTTAACTATGGATCATTGATTTAAAAGATGAATTTAATATTCTCTCAATTTAACAATTGGTCTAGGGAAAGCTCTAACATGCATATTAGATAAAATTACTTATTACCAGCTTAAATTATCCCTTTTATTCAAAACAACTAACCATTGTATTACCAATCTATTAGTATGTCAAGAACAAAACATTAAGATCAATTTTCACACATGCATAACAAGTATAACCAAACTCATTTAATTCAAGCGTATGAATATCAAGAACAAACAAGGTTTACTTCTCCCATTGGACACTTATTACCACCCATCCAATTTGTTACCAAACAATCAAACTAGATATTACCACTCAATTTGATCTAACAATAGATCAATCATATTATATCAATAGTGGCCATCTAAATCAATAACAATCATGATCATAAAATAAAACAGGGATTAGCAAACAAGTCATCAAGAACAAATATCAAATTATAAACATACAAATCTCACCATAATTAATTGATTAAAATCACCAAAGGATAAGAAGTATTAAGAATTTAGCTACTCATGTGAGAGGCTTAACAAAACTTACAAAACTTGAAGGCGAAATCCTCCCTTGCAATCGCTAGAGTTGCCGCACCTCTCTATGCAAAGAGAGGGTGCGACACCCTAGTCCTAAAACTAGAGAAAAAATAAAACAAAACTAAGAAAGGTAGAAGAATAAAATTATGAGAGATTGTTTTCCAGGGTTACATAAGGTGTGTATTTATAGTGGAAAAATAACCTAAAGACTCCAATTATACTTAGGATAGGACTCTAAGACGTTTTAGGGACTGACTTGGTCTCCAAATTGGCTTAAAAGTCTTTCTAGAACCGAAATCCAAGTGAAAATAGGATTCTGGAAAATTCTGGAATCACATAGTAAATTCGTCAGCAATTTCGAACTTGAAGATGGCAGAACTGGGCTTTGGACTTCGAAGCAAAGTTGTAGATCTCGGAGTTAGCTTTCCAACGCCTACTCACGGGCCTAATTTGGAGGTCTGAGCAGAAAGTTATGGCTATTTTACCGAGACTGTGCTGAATCCTAATCCAACTAGGACTAGTATGTGGGAATTGGATATATCCTTGGGCTTGTGCGGCACAAATTGGGATTTTAACTCCAATTGTGAGATTATATGGGCTGAGTATTATCCCGTATAAAAGGCTAAATATCCAATTTGGGCCTAAACCTTTCACGACCTGCTCAAATTGGGCCTAAAACTATTCGAGGGGCACCAAATTGGGCCTATTTCAGACGGGGACGTCGCACTGAGACGCACGCGCCAATGGAATGCGTATAGGCCACGTGGAATTATGAGAGGCCACGTGGAATTATCAGAGGACACGCCATAAAGTCATTAGCGGGTTAAAAAAATTAAAAATAATTAAAAGAAAATTAAAATCGTAAAATCAACGCGGGTTAAAAAAAAAAAGAAAGGGTCATTTTCATTTTAACACAAGTCAGAAAAGAGAAAACCTAGAGCGACAGAGATTTTCAATTTTCAATCTTTCGATGAAGTCGATTTTTGTGTTAAAATGAAGCTATGATCAATGATTTAAGTTTGCTGGTGTCGAAAATTGGGATTTTAAATTGAAATTGGGGTTTTCGATTTCTTGTTTCTGGGTTTGCTCGTATTTGGGTTTTCGGGTTTCAATTGAAGAATACGTTTGGGGAAATCGACTTAGGGGCTCTTAGATCTTCGGGATTTAGGGTTTCGTATTGAAATCGAGTTCCACTTTTGATTTTAAAAGGGGTTTCCAGATTTCAGGGGTTTAGGGTTTCATTCGAAAAAAGAGTTTTGAGGGGTTTTCGGGTTTGTATCAGTTACGACTAAATTTGAGAGGGTTTTTGTGAAGAATTGAAGAAGCTAAAAGTGCTCTGGGATTAACATTTTGAAAGGTGGATTTCGCACTGGATAAATGTAAGTTTTCTCTTTCACTCTGTTTCATTTTTTTTTTGCTTTTTGATATTTGTGTTTGGTATGTGCTGTAAGATTCATGAGTTTTGAAAAACTCATGGGTTTGCTATATTTTGTTTTTCTGCTTTCTGATGCTTGGCTGCTGTAAGATTCATGGTTTGATAAGTTGGTTTTTTATTTTCTTTTGTGATGTTGTGGTTTGGTTTGTATATATGGTGATGGTTTTGAAAAATTGATGCTGAGATAGTATTATTAAACTGTTTTTGGCATTGTTGGGTGACATGTGTTGTCATTTTCGATGCTAAAGTGTAGTAGTGGTCCAAGCATTTCTTTATATTCAAAGGTCAAAAACAGATTGTATTATAGTATTTCCCTAGATTAATTTGTATTAAAATCTAGATTAATTTGTCCATTCTGTTTAGTATTCTATATATAGAATATGACATGTGCTAGGGTCTAATAAAATATTGTTTTATCTTAGATGTGCTAGGGTTTTTTTCATTCTTTAGTAACACGTTTGTCTGTTTTTGTCTCATTTTTTTTTTGTTGATTTACAGAATGGCCAATGATTTGTATACTCTTAATCTCCATTACCATTGGACCTTTGTAGGGGAGGGTTTAAATCATAGATACATAGATGGTGAAGATGGGTTCGTAGATGTTGATCCTGATAGATTTAGTTACTTTGAGTTAGAAGGGATAGCTTTAGAGCCAAGATTTAGGATTAAAAAGTTTAAGAGGATGTATTTTAGTGTGCCTGGATTACCATTGTATGAGGGACTTAGGGTTGTGGATAATGATGCTTCTGAAAATGTAATGTGTAAGTACATGGTTGAGAATGGGAATATAGATTGGTATTTAGAACATGAGGTTGAGGAACCTGTTGAGGCTTTGCATATGCTTGAAGGGCCTGTGGCTGAGCCCACTGTGACCACTGATAATGTTTTTGATGTTAATGTTGAGGAGGTATTGGTAGATCCTGCAGAGGCTGAGGTTGATGTGGAAGTTCATGTAATGGATGATATTGAACATCCATATTTTAGCCCAACAACTCAGCCTCCAATTGATGATGGTGAAACTGTTGAAGAGGAGGTGTTAGGGCTAACTTTGAGCAAGTTTTGGCTGAAGAAATGGATGGTGCAGAAGGTGAAAATGTGGATGGGTTTGAGAATGTTAGAGAGGAGAATGAGGGTGAAAATGTGGATGGGTTTGAGGGAGTTAGAGAGGAGAATGGGGGTGAAAATCTTGATGGGTTTGAGGGAGTTAGAGCCTATAATGGGGGTGAAAATCTGGATGGGTATAACAGTGACTATTTTAAGGAAGATGAGCCTGGTCATGTAGTTGATGATGAAGATGAGATGGTTCATGAACCCTTTGTTAGTTATAGGCCAACTATAGATAAGTCCAAATTAGAATGTGGAATGGTTTTCCAGGATTCCAAAGAGTTCAAGCATGTTTTCTCAATATTGGTAGTTAGGGAGAACAATGATATTAAGTGGACTAGAAATGATGCTAAGTTTGTTAGGGGCAAGTGCAAAGCAGCAAACTGTCCTTGGTTTTTATATGCTGCCATAAACAATGCTACAGATTCATTTCAGATTAGAAAATTTCATGGCAAGCATCAATGCAATCTAGTGTATAGGACTCGTAGGATGACTACTAAAGTTCTTGCTGACATTTATGATCATAAATTTAGAAGAGATCCTTTTATGAAAACTGAAGATATCCGTTATGAGTTGAAGACCCAGGTTGGTATTGGGGTTAAAAAAAATATGATTAGGAGGGCTAAGAAAGCTGTGTTGGATGAGTTTCTCAGCAATTTTGAGGAGCAATTTGGTAGGCTTAGATCATATGGGTTGGCAATCATGAAGACAAATCCAGGAAGTAAAGTGTTTATTCAAGTCCAGAGGGTTGTTCCAACAGCTCCACCTATGTTTGAGAGGATGTATATATGTTTTAATCCACTCGCAAGGGGGTTTATTGCTGGGTGTAGACATTTCATAGGCCTAGATGGGTGTTTTCTTAAAAGTAGAACTAAGGGTGAACCTTTTTGTGTTGTTGGCCGTGATGGAAACAACCAGATGTTTCTTCTTGCTTCGGCACTGGTTGAGAAGGAGAATGGGCCCACATAGAGATGGTTTATGCACTTGGTTGGGGAGGAGATTCACATTGGCAGTGGGTTCGGGTGGACCATAAGGACTGACCAAATGAAGGTAATTTTTTATGTCTCTTTTAATTTTAAGGTCTTTGTCTTATTTAAGCTAAGTTTTTATAATCCAATGAATTCATAATGGTTTAAAATTCTTGTATCAGGGTATTGATACTGCAATTGCTGAGATTTTCCCAGATGCAGAACATAGATATTGTGCCAGTCACATTTATTGAAATTGGGTTAAGAATGGGAATTACAGAGGTGAGGCACTGAAGCAAGCCTTTTGGCGAATTGCCAAGGCGCCAACAGAGAGGTTGTTTAATGAAAGATGGGAGGCATTTAAGGCATGGAATGCAGATGCTACTAATGACATGAAAAAGGTTCTACTTCAGAAATGGTGTTGGGCATTCTTCAACATAGATAGTATGACTAAGGTTGTGGACAACAACCTTTGTGAAGCCTTTAATGGGACAATCGTGAAGATTAGAAAGCTGCCAGTCCTCGCCCTTTTTGAGGAACTTAGAATATATTTGATGCAAAGAATTGTTAAGAAGAGGGAAGAATGCAAAAAGTGGAGAGGGAATTATGGGCCAAATGTTTGGCAAGCAATTGAGACAGGATGCAAAATAGCAAATTATTGCAATGTGGTTTTTACTGGAGATGAAGGCTATGAAGTCAGCCATGGGGATGACAGATATGTGGTTTATTTAGAGGAGAAGACTTGCACATGTAGGGTCTATACATTGTGTGGCATTCCATGTGCCCATGCAATATGTGCAATAAGGGATAAAGGAGCCCAAATTGAAGATTATGTTTCTTCATGGTATCATAAGGATATCTACATGCAGGCTTATGGGTTTGGCATAAAACCTATGGAAGGAATGAAAGATTGGCCTGAGGACAATGTAGAAACGGTACAAGCACCAAAATTTAATAAGACTCCTAGGAGGCCCAAGGCTGCTAGGAGAAAAGACCCAAGTGAACCCAAAAAATAGAAAAAAAGGCCCAACTGTTGTTGCTGGTGTGCTGTCCAGAAAAGGCATGGTTATGACATGCAAACACTGTTTTAAAACAGGCCACAACAAAAGAGGATGTCCACTGAAGGGCAAAGAGGTAATAGTCCATTTCCTTTGTCTTTTTTATAGCTGCAAATTTATTCTGTTTATACCTTTTTAGCCCAACTTTTTCATTAACAAATTTTTTGTCTTTCTCTCTTTATCACAAGGGTTTTTCTCAGCAAACCATGGAGAGCTCATTTACAACTGTTAATGAGCCCAGAACTGCATCTCAACCTCCAAACAGCCAAAATCCCACCCCTGAACTTCACACCCATCCAAATACCCAAATCCCATCATACTCCCAGCCTGCCCAAAACACAGCCATTGCTTCTGTGAATGCAAAAAAGACCCTTCCAGCAGCCATAAACATGGCTAAAAAAGGTGCAGCTTCATCATCTGTAACTGGATCTGCTGCTGGGTCTGGTCCTGCAAGAGTGAAAGGAAAAGCTTCGGCATGTCCAGCTGTCATGGCCACAGCTACAGTGACTGTAGGACCTTCTTTAAGTCAAGATCTAGGTGCAAATCAGAAGCACAAAGGGATGGTGAAGCAAAAACAGCCATGGAAGCATCTAGGAGTATCCTTTGCAGACAATGATGGGAGGTTATATGGCCAGATGGGTATTGGTAGGACAAGCCCTCTTTCAAAGAGTAAAGGCACAAAGTTCATGACTGGGAAGAAGTTTGTCCCCTTTAGCAGCATTAGAGCAAGCGGTTGCAATGGCAAGAAGAACCAACAACCTACTGGTCCAAACTACAAACCAAGCAAGAGAAGAATGGCTGGACTTGGCATCTGCCCTGAAACAGGCAGATTTATCACTAGTGTAAGTTGTTTGACTATGTTCATTAAAACTGTTAGGTGTCATTTTTAATAGGTTTATTAACTATTGGTTGGTGGGATGCATGTGACTTTTATTGTACTTATAAAAAAAACTGCCATTTTTTTTCTAACAGCTTGGTGAACCAAGTCAGAAATCTGCCTCAGTTGGAAATAGCCAAAAAAAGGTCAGGACCATTGCAGATTCTTTGAATGATGGTGCTTCTTTAAGGACAGATATGGGTCCAAAAGATGGATGTGATGTTTGATTCTATTTACTTGTTTTTGTGAACAATATACATCATTTTGTTGATATAATGATTCTGTTGTTTTTTAGGACAAATATTATGTATGCATGTGACTCATGGGAACTAGTTAATGTTCCTAAACTGAACTAGTAATATTTTTTTCTTGTAACTTGTTAGGGCCAATTTATGTAATTGACATATTCGGCATAATCTAATTGATTTTGTTGATGGTAATTTTAATTCAACATTTTAGCATTTTTTGAAATTGCAATTATTTGAACAGGGAAACCAAAAAACATAAATATTTGAACAGGGGAACTTAGATTTTCATTACTTGACAAAACAACCAAATTACATAAACCAACTAAACAGAGTTACAGCCATAAACTAAGGTAGAGCTCTAAACATGCCATCTCTTTTGGGCATTTGCATAAATAGAGCAAGCAAAACAAGGACAAAAACACAACTAATTAAGATTGTGCATCTCTGAAAACAAAATGGACGACCACTTCCTTGACTAAGCTTCTTCCTTAAATCATCAACCTCTCTTCTCAAAAACACATTTTCCTCAATTATTTCTGCTTCCACAACATCTACAGCATTGCTTTTCAAAAGTTGTACTCCCTTCTTAGCTAATTTCAGCTCATTATACAGAAATAACTCTCTTCTTCAACTCATTAATTATTTCTCTTGACCTATCACTCAACCTTGGATCATGCCAATCATAAAACAAACATTTTTTTGCAGGGAATTTGGCACATTTTTATAAAATCGCCGACCAGGATTAGCATCACTCCATGCTGTTCGACGAGGGGTCTTGCAATTGCAAAAACAAAAAACATCATCTCCTTCATAGTTGTGCTCAATTGGAAAGCCTGAACTTATAAGCTTGTATGCTTCAAAGTTATAAGAAGAGCAGTGTGATTGACTGGAAAACAACAAAACCACCATCAATCATAATAAAAAGAAACAGAAATTCAACCCTAGAAAATTCCTCTAACCGTATATAATGCCACAAACCTTCGAATTGATGACTCGGATGACGAACCCATGACCCTAAACCAGGAAGATTTTGGATTTAACCTAAATTAAAGAAGAACAGCGAACAAGAAGGAAAATAAGAAGGAGGAGAACAACGTGAAGAAGGACAGGTTATAAAGACAGGTTATAAAGATGAATTTCTCATATTTATTCACTTTTTTAACCCTAAAAAAATTAATAAAAAACCTTTATTTTCCATGTTGTACGCCACGTCACGCCGTTACTAACAGTAACGACGCGTGCAACTCACTGCAACGCCCCCGTCAAAAATAGGCCCAATTTGGTTCTCCTCGAATAGGTTTAGGCCCAATTTGGTGCTGAGTAAAGGTTTAGCCTCAATTTGAGCAAACCGTGAAAGGTTTAGGCCCAAATTGGATATTTAGCCCGTATAAAATATCCAATATTCCATGTCTTCAAGGTCTTCAAAGGCTTCGTCTTCAATCCTTCGCGATTTAAGCTCAATCCTCAATTCTTGCCTCTTGAAATAATTCTTCAATGGTCTTTAATTCTTCAAATTATCTTCAATAAATCTTCAATCACGAACTTCGAATCTCCAAATCTTCACTCTAAATTGCTAAGTCCATATTTGTGCAAAAAGTCATCAATTTAGCTCCAAAAATAGTGAAAAACAACAAGTTTCCACTTTTCTTCTCTTCAAGACCTAAAAACCCAAATACTTACAAAATAGGGTTAAATCACACATAAAAATACCAAAAAGCATAGGAAAATGATTATAAAAATATGGTTAATTTTGACTCGATCAACGTCACATGGTTGGATTTTTTATGTCATGTTTGGTAGGGGAAAAAAACAACTCAAGATTTTGTGGGCCTTCAATACTTCTTGGATGGGCAGGACAATTATCTACCACCAACAAAATTCTTTTACTATGCATTTTTTAATCAAGCCAATGAACATATTCGCCAAAAAGCACGCTAGTCATCCATGCTCTTTTGTTGGCACGATATTGACAATTATAGTTGTTCATGTTGACATTCTTGAAATACTTTCCAATAATCCATAAAGAAATTTTTTCTGAGCCATCCTCATTGCAACAAATAACTATTGTAAGCCTTTTTTTTGTCATGTTTTCTTCCTTCAAGTTGCTTTGTTGCCAAAGAATGATCAGCTTGTAACTTGTAAAACAAACCAGTTTCGTCCTTATTAAAAACATCTTTCATAGGGAACTCGTCCATTTATTCCCTTATAGACTCCAATTTCTTCTCCATGTCATGTGTGTCAACTGAACCACTCTCTCTGAATCGACGAAATGACTTGATACCATGCCTTAACTTGAACTTCTCAAGCCAACCTTGAGAAAGGCTGTACTCGAGAGTCGAGAGGCTGTTGAGGATATAAGAGTTCCATCGCATCCTTTGCCTTCTCCAAAATTAGCTTTCTAGTTATATTCACTTGATCTCGGTATTGGAGAAACCACTCATAAACAACCTTCTCCATGTCCTTTTTCTAAGTTGGCCGAAAGGTACTCAAAATAAACAAGCTATCGGTTGGACCATAGCTGACATCCAAAGTATTGACCCTATGTTTTGCACACATCGAATTCTTATGGAAGAGAAAGTTACACCTGTGAGACAACCACAAAGAAGACTTAACCCGAATCTGACAAATGTGGTAAAAGAAGAAATTCTCAAGCTACTTGGAGCTGGTCTCATCTATCCCATATCTGACAGTAAGTGGGTTAGTCCTGTACAAGTAGTTCCAAAGAAATCTGGATTTACTGTTGTGGAAAATCAAGATGGTGAATTGGTACCTCAGAGAGTAACAACTGGATGGAGAATTTGCATTGATTATAGAAAGTTGAATGCTGCTACAAGGAAAGATCATTTTCCCACTCCCATTCATGGATCAGATGCTGGAAAGATTAGCATGTAAGCCTTTCTACTGCTTTTTGGATGGATATTCTAGTTACTTTCAAATACCAATTGCACTTGAAGATCAGGAGAAGACTACTTTCACTTGTCATTTTGGGACATATGCTTATAGGCGTATGCCTTTTGGCCTATGCAATGCACCTACGACTTTTCAAAGGTGTATGATGAGCATATTTCAAGAATATGTGGAAAACATCATGGAAGTCTTCATGGATGACTCTATGGTGATACTTTTGAAGTTTGCTTAGAAAATCTGAAGTTGGTACTAAAACGATGTGTGGAAACCAAGCTAGTTATGAATGCTAAAAAGTGCCATTTTATGGTTGATCATGGCATTGTTCTTAGTCATGTGGTTTCAAAAGAAGGTCTTCAAGTCAACAAGGCTAAAGTCGACACAGTACAGATTCTTCCTTATCCGAAATCTGTACGAGATATCAAGTCATTCTTGGGTCATGCTGGATTCTATAGAATATTCATTAAGGATTTCTCCAAAATCTCCACTCCTCTATGTTGATTACTTTAGAAAGAAGTGGAATTTGAATTTGGGGATGATTGCAAGGAAGCCTTCGACAAATTGAAGAAAGCTCTGACTTCAACACCAATTGTTAAGCCACTTGATTGGAACCTGCCCTTTGAGATCATGTCTGATGCTAGTGACTTTGCTATTGGAGTTGTTCTTGCACAAAGAGTTTACAAGGTACCACATATTATCTATTATACTTCTAGAACTTTGAATCCTGCTCAGAAAAACTACACTACTACCGAGAAAGAGCTACTATCAGTGGTCTTTGCACTTGAGAAATTTAGACCTTACATTCTTGGTGCAAAAGTGATAGTTTTCTCTGATCATGCTACACTGCAATATCTTCTGGCTAAGAAATAAGCCAAACCAAGACTTATCAGATGGATTCTGCTTCTGCAAGAATTTAATATTGAGATCCGAGATAAGAAAGGAGCAGAGAATGTCGTTGTAGATCATCTCAGTCGAATTCCTGGAAAGGAAGAACCTTTTGATCTAAAGGAAGCATTGCCTTATAAAGAGTTAATCGCTGTATCTGAAGTTCCTTGGTTTGCTGATATAGTGAATTTTCTTGCTGCAAAGCAATTTCTGCAGATGCGAATAAAGCCATGAAGGATAAAATTGTCAGCAATTCCAAATATTATATTTGGGATGAGCCATATCTATGGAAAATTTGTGCTGATCAGGTAATAAGGCGTTGCATACTTGAAAGCGAGGTTAGTTCAATTCTTGAGATGTGTCATAATGCTGCTTGTGGTGGTCATTTTGGTCCTAAGAAGACAGCATTGAAGATTCTTGAATGTGGGTTATTTTGGCCTACTCTGATTAAAGACTCTTATGAGTACTGCAAGAGTTGTGCTGCATGTCAAAAAGTGGGTAATATCTCTAAGAGAAATCAAATGCTGCAAAACCCAATCTTTGTTGTGGAAATTTTTTATGTTTGGGGAATTGATTTAATGGGTCCTTTTCCTGCATCATGTGGAAACAAGTACATTCTTCTTGTTATTGACTACGTTTCTAAATGGGTGGAAACTGTTGCTACAAAGCATGATGATGCCAGGACAGTGGTTACATTCCTGAAGAATAATATTCTTCATCGTTTTGGAATTCCTCGAGCATTGATAAGTGACAGAGGTACTCACTTTTGCAACAAAGTGATCAAAGCATTAATGGAGAAATATGGAGTTACTCATAAAGTATCTACCGCTTATCATCCACAAACAAATGGCCAAGCTGAAATTTCTAATCGGCAAGTGAAGCAAATCATGGAGAAAACTGTCAATACCACAAGGAAGGATTGGAGTCTCCGCTTGACCAATGCTTTATGGGCTTATAGGACAGCTTATAAGACACCCATTGGCATGTCACCATACCGTATTGTCTTTGGAAAAGCTTGCCACCTGCCTGTTGAATTTGAACACAAAGCATGGTGGGCAGTTAAGCGTTACAATATGGATTTGGATGAAGCTGGTGAACAGAGGAAGCTTCAAATACAGGAATTGGAGGAACCCATTTACATCACTGATGAAAAATGATCTTGAAGCTCCGTCGAGCTAAAAGACGTTAAATAAAGCGCTTTTTTGGGAGGCAGCCCAAGCTTACTAACTACTAACTATTTTTTTTTGTGTTTTGCATTTAGGTCAAATTCAAGCATTGTTGCTAGCTATGAAAAATAAAAGGAGGAAAAGCACACCACGTTGGAGGAGGAATTGATCTCGCCACCGAATAAGCTTTCTCTAACCCTAAACTTTTAATTTTACTTGCTTGCTATTAGTTGCAATTTTTGCTATGCTCTGATTGCTTTGATTGTTAGCTTGTTTGATTAATTGATTTTTGCTTAGCATGCTTCTATGCTTGAATTAATTGTTTGCATATTAGGATTGCATTAATAGATTTTAAATTTTCTTGTTTGCATGATTAGTTTCTTACACCTAAAATTGTCGCATTTATTCAATGTTTTTGCTAGCATGTTTTGAAAATTTATTTTTGATCAAATCCTCTTCCATGAGTTTTGATTCAAAAATCTTATTTTTCAAACTAGCATACACATTGAGGACAATGTGTAATTTTAGTGTGGGGGAGTAGTTTAGGTTTTTAATTTTTGCATTGCATGTTTAATTTAGAATTTTGCATGATTAGAGTAGATTTACTTGTTTTCCTGCTTTTGTTTGCATAATAAAATTTGAAAATAAAAAGATTTACTTGTTTTCCTGCTTTTCTTTGCATAATAAAATTTGAAAATTAAAAAAAGGTTTTGAGATAGAAAAGAGGAGAACAAAAGAATAAGTATACATCTTGTTTATGCATATGTCTTGAATCTTTGTTTTGATTTCAAAAATTGAGTCTTTAGCATGATTTAGTTCTTAATTTGATTTCTTTTCAAGCTTTGCTATGCTTATGATATTATTCATTTCTATTTGCATGTGAGAATTTGATGTTTTCCTTCAAAGATTGAAAGTTGATTGATTGTTACTTTGCTTTAGATTGCTTGCATAATTCATCCATTGTACATTGTTTTGCTCATGCTTGATATTTTTGCACACATTGATTCTTTGATCATACCTTTTTATACTTTTGAAACTGATTCCCTTTTTCCCTAAACACCCACCTTTTTACACCCTATTTTTCTCTTGTTTTAGCCATCTTTGCTAAATTGAAAATCTTTTTCTTGGCTTGATAAGTGAAGAATAAGTGTGGGGGAATTTTCCCATGGTTTGAAGGCTTGTTTTTGTTGAAATTGCTTCTTCCATCAAGGAATAAAAAAAGTTGTTCTAATCAAGGGAAAAGAGACATTGAAATATCTGTCCCCTTGAAAAGAGAGAGAGAGAGAGTGTGTGTGTGTGTGTGAGAGAGAGAGAGAGAGAAACCTTGCAATGTCAAGTGTTGAAAGAAAAATGAATAAAAGAACAATTCCTTGGAAGCTGAATGAAAGAAAGAAAGTGTTTGTTTTGAGCCAATATTTGGGTTGTTAAAGCCTTATACACCCAAACACCACTTCTTGAGTCTAAATTTCTATCCTTTACCCTTTCTTTCACCTTTCCTTGACCATTGAATCTACAATATACATGTGTGTGATATATCTTGTGTGACTTAAAAATTCTTTTCTGAAAACCTTGGATAAATGTGTTGGTATCTACTGCTTAAGTATTTTCTTTTGACTATGATAAAGTTGAATTGAAAGACTTATTCTTGCTCTGCTTTTGAAACTGAATGGCGATTTTGCATAGAACTGTTTGAAAATTGATTTCTTTGAAAGACTATTTCTAGCTAATTGCTTGATTATGGAAATTGAACATACTGATTTTTGACTAGTCTGTGCTATGATGTGTCTTGAAAGAAAATTTTCTCTCTCCTTCTATCTTATCTTTTTAATGTTTGTGGGTATCGTTCTAGTTAAGTAAACCCTTAGGTGACTATAACACCTCCAATATAGACATATGTTGGTTGAAAGGCTTGTGGCATATGCTAAATGCCATCGTACACCTACGAAAGTGGAATATTTTGTTTTGTTTTGTTTAGAGTCAGAGTCTAGTTAATTTGACACGGGAGTGTCCCATTTTCTCCAACAAGATGATTCGAGTGAAGTTGGAACAATTAGTGAAGCAAGCACCTTGCCATGTGATGCGTCAAGGACTCATCATGGTCTTGAAGAGCACAATGGAGATCATGGAGAGGATGTGCATATGCGGCAAGGAGGCTTGGAGAAGCTTGAAGATGCTAAGGAAGAAGTTTCAAGCTCATCGGAGTTGCCTAAGATGCCATTTGATCCATTGAAGATGCCATTAGGCCCAATGACAAGGGCAAGAGCTAAAAGATTCAAGGAAGCTTTGTTTGGCCTCATTAGAGTTCATCTTGAAGAGTTAAAGGCCATCGGAGATCATTTGAAGCCCATTGGAGACCATCATCAAAGGAATATTCCCATCGATTCCAAGTTGTGCACTCTTCTTGAAATCGATGAGCATTAGGTCATTAGAGTTGTAATTCGGCCATTGTGGGCTTAATTCTATTTTAATTAGCTATTTATTTAGTTTAGATAACATTGGGTTGGGCCTTGTTTGACTAAGTCCAATCCTTGTTTGTTATTTTCCTTTTCCTAGTAGAATAAGGAGTAGGGTCCTTCCTAGCTCCTTCCTAGCTTTTTCCTTTACCCTTAGGGCATAGGAATTTATATCAGAGCCGCCCCCCTTTCTTGCCTATATAAAGGCACCAACCCCCCTCTTGTAAACATAAGTTGAGTTGATTAATAAATTGAGGTTTTCACCCAAATTGATTATCTTAGCTTCTTTGTTCTAGTTTGAGCAAAATTTAGGGTTCTTCAATCTTGTAGAGTCCTAGCAAACAATTAAGTTGTGATACTTGATTGTTTGTGAATCTTGTGTTCTAGAGTTAACAATTGCAGGTCCAATTGGAGACTTTGGGCCGACGAAAGAAGAGGATTCACCTTGTGAAGGTCATCGACATACACATCTAGAAGTTGAGGAAGTTCAAGTCGACTTTGATAGATATTCAAGGCTAGATTTGAATCTAACACAACTAGATTCGTATCAATTGGTAATCAGAGCATAGGTTGTCATCTTCAATCGGTAAATCTATCCTTCTATTCATCTATCATCAAGTTTTTCATCCATCTCATTCAAAAGTTCTTATCGCAAATCTCAAAAAAAATTTCTAGATCTAAAAATTCCAAAATTTCAAAAATTCATTGTGACTTCATTCTAACTCCAATTGCTTTGAAATTTCAGATTTGGAGTCCTTATACCTTGTATTTCAATCCAAAAATATTTCAAAATTAAAAAAAATAAAAAATATTTCGACCAGAAACTTGTGAAATTTATTCTGGCTTCGTTTGAGCTTGGAAAGCTTTGAAATTTGAGATCTAGACTTCTTTTAGTGTGATCTTTCTGGGAATAATACTGACAAAAATCAAAAAAATCTTTTGTGTCTGCCGCACCTTTGACCTAGGGTTTTTTATCCGGGTATATTGGGGATTAGGGTTTTGTGTTTGCAATTGTTTGATTTGATTGCATCTAACCCTAATTGATTGAG
>AWUE01013808.1:0-36860 GCA_001974825.2 Corchorus olitorius | reverse complement strand
ATTTGGAAATAAATATTTGGGTCCAATAAATTGGAAAGTGGAATTACTATTTTACCCTTTGATGGATAAAATACTAAATCAACCTTAAGTTATTAAATTACGAAATCACCCTTTGATGATTAATTTTAAGAATTGGACTGCAACGGTTGTGATAATTTGTCCGAATAATTTACGTATTATTCTGTATTATTCGTGGAAGCATAAATTCCCGTTTTACCCTTGAGTGGGCGAATTACCATATTACCCTTAGTTAGTTAAAGTATAATAACTTATCCTATTGAGCTACGATTTCGAATTCGACTGAGTATGGTCAACAACTATGACACGTAAGGAATGTAACCGTACTCTAAGAGAGTAAATTACCGAAATACCCTTAATAGGCAAATTTACCATTTTACCCCTAAGAGAGCGATACATGTAATTAAACCTTAAGATTTCACATGCTGGATGGGTAAGCTACCGTATTAATCATTTTGGGTAAAATTTACCATGTTACCCTCGATTCATGAAATCACCGTTATGCCCCTTAGTCATCAAATTTACGAAATTACCCTTAAGGTGGAGTTGAGAGAATTCGAGTATGTTGCTCGCATCAATAAATTTGTATGTACATTGTGAAACCTGTAATAAGTGTAAATGACCATTTTACCCTCGAACGAGTAAAATTACGACTTTGCCCTTAGAAAAGGATTTGGCTTATCTGAACTTGATAATTGAACATGTAAGGTTAAAGGATTACCGTACGAGCCTTAAGATGTTAAAATTACGTATTTGCCCCTATCAGCTAAAATTACAGTTTTGCCCCTAAAGGCTAGAATTGATTAAATAAATTCTAGAAAGCATATTTTGAATCCGAAACTCGTCCTACAACCCTAAAAGTCTTCAGTAGTTATGCTAAGATCGTTTAAGTGAAATCATGGGGGTCTGGGGTTATGTACTTCTTGTTATTTATTCTATTTTATCTAACTATTTTGGTATTTTGGTTTACTACCCTAGTTCTGGTCGATTGTCTTTGCTTTACTGTGGTTTATAAATTTTGATTATGATACTGGTTTTAATGATTTTCTTGTGTTGCACGTGCTTCTCAATCAGACGGCTGAGGCGCTGATCGAGACATCGGCTAGGCTCACAGTGGATTGACTTTGGGGGTGTACGAGTCCCCTGAACTGTGAGTGGGCTGTCCTCAACGAAGAACCCGTTGAGGAACTATTTTATTACTGTTTTATTAATATGTTTTATTAATGGTTTTAATAAATTGTTTTGGGTGCATGAATGACTTTTGGTTTTGATTATGACACAATTAGAAAGCATACGGGGACTCGTGGACTGGACGCAGTCCAGGGAGTACGTATGGCTTGTTTTGGTGGTACACTAGCTAGTAGTTGGACTCATTTGGCGGACCATGGTTTGATTTGGATCCACATGGTTCGTCGCTCCAGGCCCGACACGCCATATATATGTACCGGTTCGGCGTGTGCATGGGGGAGCTAAACTGGGTGTGCTGCGGCCACCATGCAGTACCGGACCCAGGCCAACGTCAGGGGAACGGGCCTGTTTGGGATAATAAGAAAATCGTAATTTTTATTATATTATTTGATTATGACGAAAATGCCCCTGACGGTTCCGGAGGTTGACTCGGGCCAAGGTCACTCTGGATAGGTTTTATTGGCAGCCCATTTGTTTTATGAAAATGATACATGATTTTACTTACTTGCGTTATTGCTAACCATGTTTTTGTAACCTGATTTTATTTACAGTATTAGTTGTGAGTGCACCCCACCCTCTTCTGGACCTCTTTTGAGGGTGGCTCACTCACGGGGTACATTCGTGTACTCATCCCTCAATTACTTGCTGTGTTTTCAGGGTAGTTAGGACTCTGCGTTTTCTTTGGCGGTCGAGTCGGTGGCATAGGCTGTATTCACTGCCCTTAGAGGTACTTCTCACTACATAACGGGTCCCACTGGCATTGTCTCTTTTCATTGTCAGTATCGTGCCTTGTTCCTTGTCTATTGATTTATTATTTGGATTTGACTTTGTTTTCGATTTATGGAATATTTTTATCGCTAATGTCGGTTTTGACGAATCCGCATTTTACTTTGATTTGAAAACTTCAGTTCTTTAAATTTATACTTAATTCATGTTTTTCATGATCTTTGATCTGATATTGACGCTTCGTGTTGCTTTGGAACGCGTGACCGGCCGGCACGTGTTTCGAGGTGACACGGCGGTTGTTCGTGCTCGACTTTCGGGTCGGGGCGTGACAAAGACGTACAATAATTTTGATGAAGTAGTTGATGACTCAAACAACCATTATCAGGAGGAATTCTTAAATATTCTTACATTGCATGGTTTGTCACCGTAAAGACAACATGTTGCACTCTCTCGAGAAATTTCAATGCCTTTAACTAAATTTTTGGTCAAGTAAAAAAAATACAAAGAAGTAAGGAAACATATAGAAATGATGTATATATTGTATAAAGAAGTTTTACTTTCATGAAAGTTTAATCTTTTTTAAAGAAATCACATTTTCATTACATAATTACATAATTTGGATACTGTTTGGACTATTTAATAATATCTAAATTTAATTGTGATATGTAAGTCAACACGAGGATTGGAAAATATTTCCACCTACAAATGTAACACATTTTTTAAAGGAATTTACTTCAAATGTAATTTTGTTACATTATTTTTTTGGCCGAAAAACAAAGAGTTTTATTTCATATATATGTAACAGAACCAAGGTTCATTGCATCAGTATAACTAGCATCAGGTGCATAAAACAAAGCTCTAACATACTTCTAGAGAAAATAGTAAGTAATCACCCTAAGTATGCAAAGCTCAAAACCAAATTACAGAGGTGCGGCAGGGAGGCCGTCTTTGCTTAAAATGAACACCAATAAGGATGGTGGTTTATTCACCCAGTTTTCAGGACACATCCTCTTCCTGGTTTGACAGGCAACCCAGTCAGTAGCACCATTAGCTGTTCTATGAATCCAACCAATTTTGCAATGCTCAAACTCTTTCATGAGTAGCCGAATATCAGAGATCCACAGGACCAATCTCCCACTGTTTGGTTATCCTGCTCATGATACTACTGTGTAACAATAATTTTGTTACATTTCAATAATTAAATTCTTTGACTTCTAATTAGTTTCATGATATCTATTTGATGTTGAATTTAAAATTTACTTCAACATAATTCCAATACAATATAATAATTTAATTCTTTAATTTTTTAATAATTTCAATTATTTTTCTATTTAAACGCGTTTGATCACGTGCAACGCACGTGAAAGCTAAGACTAGTATATTTAAAAGGTTCAACTATCCATACCCATACATTAACCTACTATTTACATGTTGAATGAGTTTGGTTTTTTTTTTCACCAAAAAAAATGAGTGTTTTGTTTCGAACCTAATTAATAAGATTTGATAACGCTTTCCTTAATATGTGCCATTGGTACTAAACTCAATTAGTAAATTACTAGTATATTTAAAAGGTTCAACTATCCATACCCATACATTAACCTACTATTTACATGTTGAATGAGTTTTTTTTTTCACCAAAAAAAAATGAGTGTTTTGTTTCGAACCTAATTAATAAGATTTGATAACGCTTTCCTTAATATGTGGATGCCATTGGCACTAAACTCAATTAGTAAATTCAGATAAAAGGTAAAACCTGGGTGCCATGAGTGACTCTCCGCTAAAGAATCCTCAGGCGACTGATCTTAGTGATGAAGCCATCCGTCGGGCTAAGAAGAAGTACAAGAAACGTCGGTCGGAAGCTAGCCCTGATCGTGAAATGGGTGATGTGAGTGATGAAGGTTTATCAGAGACAGTGCCTTTGAATGGCTCTTCGGGCAATGTTCCATTGCAAGGAGTTTCCTACAAAGATAGAGTGACATGCAATTTTGAAGAGGATGATTCCACTTGGGAAGAGTGGGTTGAGGAAGAAGGGGGTGATGACAGTATTATGTTTGATGAGGCTGTCTCGGATGCTGAAGATGGTGAGGGTTCTGATTCTTTTGTTAGATTTTCGGCTAAGGAGAAGCGTTTACTTCGTAAGCTGTGGCGAAAGGCTTTGATTGTGAAATTGTTGGGCAAGACTCTTGGGTTCAAAGCACTTTCATCTAGAGTCAAGAATCTATGGCAGATTGAGGGCAAGTACAGGATTATGGATTTAGGCAATGACTATTTTTTATTTAAGTTTCAGAACTGGAAAGATATACGCATGTGCTTGATGGAGGCCCTTGGATCATTGGTGGTCACTACCTTTCAGTTAGACAATGGACTCATAATTTCCAGTCAAAGCCGGATGTGATTCTTTCCACTGTAGCCTGGATAAGACTTCCTGTTTTGCCTGTGGAATATTATCCAAGCATGGCCTTACGGCGAATTGCGGCTCGCATTGGCAGAGTAATACGGATTGATAAGACTACGGAGACAGTGGATCGAGGCGGCTATGCACGAGTGTGTGTTGAACTAGATTTAATGGCTCCTTTGAAATCCACTATCAATATCGGGGATTTGGTTCAGAGAGTGGAATATGAAGGATTACATATGATTTGTTTTGGTTGTGGCCAATTTGGTGATAGGAAGGATGCTTGCTCCATGATTTCATCTAAGACTTCAGATGCTGTCGAGTGCACTGAGCCTTTTTCTCCTTCGGCTCCGGTCTCGTCTCCTCCTAATGAGACTTTGAATACTGGTTTTGGACCATGGATGATTGTTCAACGGAGAAGTCGCCGTCCGGTGAGGGAGATGGAGGATAAAGGAAAGTCAAAGGCGCCTTTGATGAAGGAGCATGATTCTCGGAATCGTTTCCAATCCCTACAGGGGTTTAAGCCGGATTCACGGGAGAAATTCAAGGGGGTTATGAGAGAGACATCTAAGGCACCAATTGTGGAGGATGTTTTGAAAACTACTCCTGGGGTTAACGGTTTTGGAAGGAAAATCTGGAAACCGAAAAAGGATTTGGAGAATAAATCAAGTCAGAAAGCTACGGGGAAGGAGGAAATTAAGGGGAAGAAGAAGAATCCCGTATCTCAATCTAAAGCTGGGGTTGATGTACAACAACGTTATTCTGTTTTTGAGGATGGAAAAATTATTGGGCCTCATCGGGGCTTTTCTTTTAAGGCCGACTCATCTAAGCCTATTAACTTTGATCCCAAAAGATTGGAGGAGCTTGTTGGGTCTAATTCTTTTGGATTGCTTAATCCTTTAGTAAAGCCTGATGGTGGTGTTGTTGATGTAAGACAACCTTTTTCTTCTTTTGAGGAGTCGGCGATGGTTGTGGATAGTAGTAATCAGGTTGGGGTGGACTTGTGTTTGCCGACTTCATCAGCTCCTCTTCCTCCGCAGCAGCCTCCATCGATGGATTTGAAGTTGTCTAATGATCCTTCGGGATCGAGGCATGCTGATAATCACGTTGATAGCTTGTTAGCCTTGGAACCTCCATGTTTGAATATGGTTCCGTCTTTGGTTGATGCTCAGTCTAAGGAGCCTGAAATCTTAGACGACAATTCATCTCTTTCTCATGAACTACATCTTATGGAACAGTAGAGGTGCTGGCAACAAAAAATTTTTGCAGCATGCTAATGATTTGATTGCAGTTTATAAGCCATCGGTTATGGCTATTGTTGAACCTAGAATTTCAGGCAGTAAAGCTAAGAGGAGAGTCAGGCGACTTGGGTTTTCTCATTTTCATATTGCTGACCCTGTGGGTTTTGCGGGGGGGGGGGGGGGGTGGAATTTGGCTGTGTTGAGATGAGCGTGTGGTGAAACTTGAAATCGTGTTTTCTTCTCCGCAGATGGTTCATGCCTTAGTTTCCATACCACATGAAGCTCTTTTCTTGTTAACTGTTATTTATGCTAGTCTGGTTCTAGAAATTTAGCTATGGAGGGATATTGAGGTTTTTGCTTCTGATGTTTCTATTCCATGGGTTGTCATGGGGGATTTTAATGATGTTTCTAGCAGTACGGAGAAGTCTGGAGGTAATCTGCCTTCTCTTGGTAGATGTAGCTCTTTTAATGGGATGATTGCTGCTTCTAGTCTTATCGATTTGGGATTCTCGGGCCAGCCTTTTACTTGGTGCGAGAAATCGGGCCAGCCTTTTACTTGGTGCGATAAAAGAAGTGGGTTTGCTAAAATTCAAAAGTGATTCGATCGTGTTCTTTCAAATTCTGAGTGGAGATTGAGGTTCCCAGAGGCTAATGTTACCCACTTGTCAAGAATTCATTCGGATCATTGTCCTATTTTACTGCGTTGTGATAACATGTCCCCTGTTAATTGATTAAAGCGTCCATTTCGCTTCCCTGCTATGTGGTTAACGTATGAGGGTTTTAAGGATATGGTAGGGAACCTTTGGTGTTCTAGTACTGGTGATTTTGTTAACAAGGGTGAGATTATGGCTGATTGGCTTCAACAATGGAATAGGGATTCTTTCGGTAATGTTTTTGAAAAGAAGAAGAAGCTGAGAGCTAGAATTAATGGTCTTCAACGAGCTTTAGCAGACCATCGTTCGCACCAGCTTGAATCGTTGGAGCTTGAGCTTGTTTGTCAATATAATAAAATTCTTGAACAAGAAGAATCACTATGGGCTCAAAAGTCTAGGGTACAATGGATTAAGCAAGGTGAGAGAAATACTAGATTTTTTCATCTCTCCACTATATGTCGGAGGCGCAGAAACAAGATTTCCATGCTAAGAACTGAAGCTGGTGATTGGATTACGGATGAGGGTGCTTTAAGGGAGCTAGTTACCAGATATTATAAGGAGTTGTATGATGTTGATGTTGTAGAGAGGGTTGCTTTAGCTCCGATGCAGCATCCTGTTCTTGCTAGTGACCATGGTTCTTTACTCCTTAAAGCTATAACTGCTGGGGAAGTTTTCATTGCACTTTTCCAAATGAAGCCTTGGAAAGCACTTGGGGTTGATGGCTTTCAAGCAGGTTTCTATAAAAAATGTTGGGCTTCGATAGGACCTTCTTTGACTTCTTTGGTTCAATCTGCTTTTGAATCAGGTTCTTTCAATCCTAATTTGAATCAGACTTTACTTGTTCTCATCCCTAAAGTTACGGGTCCTGAATATGTCAAACAATTTCGGCCCATTAGCCTCTGTATTGTTGCTTATAAACTCATTACGAAGGTTTTAGTTAACAGGTTACGGCCTCTGCTGGATGATCTTGTAGCTCCTTTTCAAGCCAGCTTTATTCCGAAGCGCCAAGCTGCGGATAATATTTTCATTGCCCATGAGGTAATCCATACTGTTCGTAGGTCCAAAAGTAAAAATGGTTTGATGGCTATCAAGATTGATTTGGAGAAAGCCTATGATAGGGTGAGTTGGGATTTCTTGAAAGAGACTTTGAAGGTTTTTGGATTTCCGCAGCGTTGGATTTCTCTTATCATGTTTTGTGTGGAGAGTGCTTCAATGTCGGTTCTTTGGAATGGTGAGAGAACAGATGAGTTTCTTCTGAAAAGAGGGTTGAGGCAAGGTGATCCCATCTCCCCTTACCTTTTTGTTTTGTGTATGGAAAGGTTAGGCCATTTGATTTCGGAAGCAGTGAGTAATGGCTCTTGGAAGCCGGTTATTTTGGGAAGAGGAGGACTGGTGATTTCTCACTTGTTCTTTGCTGATGATCTTTTCCTTTTCGGTAGAGCTACGGAAGCACAAGCACGGGTTATTCGTGGGGTTCTTGAGAAGTTTTGTTGGGCGTCGGGGGCTAAAATGGGTCTTGACAAATCTAAAATGTTTATTTCACCACATGCTCCACGTAGGCATAAAAGAAGGGTGTGCTTGACCCTTGGTATTGGTGCTACTAATGATTTGGGCAAGTATTTGGGTGTCCCTTTGATTCATGGGAGGGTTGTTAAAGGTACTTTTAGAGACTTGGTTGATAAAGTTACTGCCCGTGTCTCTGGATGGAAGGTCAATACTCTTAGTATGACTGGTCGTGCAACTTTGATTGGGTCAGTTACCTCTTATATTCCCACTTATTCAATGCTAACTAACATTTTGCCGACAGATATACATGAAGCTTTGGATAAGATCAATCGACGTTTCTTATGGGGAGGGAGTGAAAATAAACGCCCTTTGCACTTGGTCGGTTGGGATGCTGTTTGTTCACCAAAATGTTTTGGTGGATTGGGGTTACTGAAGATGGAGGTTCATAATATGGTTTTGATGCAAAATACTGCATGGAGATTTCTCACTGCTCCGGATAGCCTTTGGGTTCATTTCTTGAAAGCGAAATACAATGTTATTGGGGATGTTATTGATTTTGCTCTGTAGTCTCATGTTACTAAAGTAGCTTGGTCTTATTCTTGGAAGGGTTTGGTGATGCATTGAGAGATTTAGCTAAGGGCCTGGTGAAACGTGTTGGGGATGGATCTTCTATTCGATTCTGGCATGATCGATGGTTAGATGTTCCTATTATTGATAGCTTTTCGACCTCGCCTGCGTATGCACATGGAGAGACAAAGGTGTGTGAATTTATTCTGGCTAATGGTAATTGGGATTCATATAGACTTTTTGCTCAGGTTCTTTATGAGGTTGCTTTGAAAATTATTGGCTATCCTTTACCTCGTATTAGGAATATGTTGGATGGTTATATTTGGAGGTCTTGTTCGGATGATCATTTTTCTACTGCTTCTGCTTATTTAAATATTATGTTGGAGCGTGGTTTGGATATCAATGTTAACTTGGCATGGATTTGGAAATTGCCGCTTCCAGTCCGTTGGATTTTATTTGTCTGGCTTGCTTGGCAGGATAAATTGGTTACAAATGCCTTTCGGGCGTATCGGGGGTTGTCCCCTAGTGCTTCATGTTCCCTGTGTGGCCATGCGACGGAGGACACTCTGCATGTGCTTCGTGACTGCCTTGAAGCTAGAAAGGTTTAGGAGCTTATTCGCCCAGGCCTTTCTTGGCAATCTTTCTCGAATGGATCTTTGTAAGAATGGTTGGAAAGTAATTTGACGCATGCTGCTGGGATAGATATTGTTTTCTTTGCAACAGCTTGTTGGCGTATTTGGTGCAGGCGGTGTCGTTATATCTTCGATGATGAGCTTCCGATGGATGCATCTGATGGGTTAGCCTTAACATTGTGGTGACTGCTAAAGAAATTGGTTTTGTTATGTTGAAACCTTCAAGGAGTTTACAAATTCAGAAATCAATCCATTGGATTCCCCCACATGACATGGTAGTTAAGTTTAATACAGATGGTGCTTCCCGTGGTAATCCTGGGGTTGCTGGTGCTGGCAGGTTGGTCCGTGACTCCATGGGGAAATGGTTGGTAGGTTTTGCAGCACACTTAGGCGAATGTTCTAACATGGTTGCTGAGTTGCAAGCTTTGAAATTAGGACTATTGCTAGCCTGGGAGGAAGGATTTTGTCATGTGATTTGTGAGTTAGATGCTAAAGTTGTTTTGGACCTTATCAAGTCTGTGGATATCTCTTTCCACCCTTCTGGTACATTGATTCAGGATGTTAGGGAGATACTTAAATGGGAGTGGAGTTGCTCATGCCAACACACTTTGCGTGAAGGTAATTTTTGTGCAGATCTGTTTTCCAAGATGGGATGTGAGCTTGATCAAGAGTATGAGATGTATCGTTAGCCACCTGAGCAGATCATTCCGGTTTTGGAAGCTGATGCAAGAGGGGTTGCCTATCCTAGGGACTTTACGTTAAGTTAGCTTTGTTTATTTTCGGTTTTAACCCAAAAAAAATTAGTAAAATTCTATTAATCCTAAACGTATAAATTATTCCAGATTTAACTACACACATTGATCTCTCCTTCCTAACTAGGAATATTTATCATATTCCTTCAATTATTTCCATCTTAGTAAAAATATATATCAAGAAGATTTTGAAATTGTCTAAAATGTTTCACGTACAAATAACTAACAACTAATGGAGGCAAAAAAAACTAACAACTAAAAAAGTATAAGTGCATTCCCTAAAAAAAAACAACTAATAAGTGCATGCTAACTAAATGTAAAAATTTAAGGCCCAAAGCACGTCTTTGGACTGTATTCAAAAGCCGCCCTTGGCCCAGTGCCCCACCGGTTCACCCAGGCACAGGGAGAGCCAGAAAACTAAGAGAGCCTCTCTGTCTTCTTCAGATTCTACCTCAAACGCATCGATTTGCAACATTTGTGCCAGGTTTGAGCCCTTCAAATTTCTTTAGCTTTTTGTTTCTTGTTTAAAAGTGAAAAACCTCAAGAACCCTTATTGTAGTTGTTTGGAATATAAAAGATGGTCAAGGCTGGAGAAGGGGAAACGAGATGAATTTCTATGAGTTTTTTCTTTTTCTTGCAATAGGGTATGTCAAATTCTCATGTTATCTTTTATTGCCTGTTGGGTATATCTTGTTTGTTATGTTTATTGAATAATTTGTTGAAAAATATTACTGGGACTTGAACAGAATAAATACTTGTTGAACAGGTAGGTAAATGCAATGGAATGGAACACCCATGTTTGGAATTGGAACAAAAAGAGAGGTTTCTTTTTATCAGTGCAAGTAATTTAGGAGTGCAATAGATAAGACCCATGTTTTATGTTGGATTATATTAGGTGAAATGTTAATGGAGACTCCAATTTCTAGTTCAATTGAAGCTGGCCTATTTTATGTATCTGAACACCGGAAACAAGATTCTGTATGTGATTGGATGCATGGTAATCAAACTTGTAGGATGTCTCCAAAATGTGATGTCCCTTCCCAGAGTGGATATAAAGAGGCTGAGTATCTGTGCCCTCTCCTGCCAAGAACTAGTTCTGAACAATCATCTATGAGCATAATGTCTGAAAGTCCTGTTCCTACTGTTGTTTACACTAGGAGGAAGAAACAGTCGGGCAGCAGCAGTGCTAGTGCTGGCGTTGCGACATTTTGTGCTGAAGGCCCTCTGAATTCAAAGAGAAGTGGGGATTGTCTTTCTGTTGTCAGTTCTGATGCTCTTTCCATGGCAGTTGTTGAGCTAAATGGAACTTCTCAAATTGGAGATCCTGCAATGCCTCTTGTATGCAGTGGAGAGCCTCAAATTTTAAACTATGAATTTGGTAATGGATGTTCTGGTCTTGATGAACGCGGTTCTGATGATTTACATAAAACTGTTATGCAGAAAACAATAGATGTTGACAGTATAAATGATAGTTGCTCATCATCAAAGTCATATGTGGAACTTGCATCAGCTTCTATAAAAGGTGAGGTGGATGAAAATGGTGAGTGCTCCTCTTCTAGTGTAATAGCTTCTGAAGTTGTGAGACAAGATCTATCTGAGAAAGATAGGTGTCCCTCTATACATCGGAATCAGGGGAATGTTGAGGAAGTTGGACCTTCTAATGCAACTGTTGATGAGGAAATTGGGACGAGCGGTGGTAGCAATTGTTCTAGGTTATGCAAAAACTGTGGTCGTGCAGAAACTGCTGAAAAGATGCTAATTTGTGATCATTGTGAAGAAGCATTTCATGTACGGTGCTGCAATCCCAGGATAAAAAAACTACCCGCTGATGAGTGGTATTGTTTTTCTTGTATGAAAAAGAAGCGAATAATGCTCAAGGAGACAACTGCAAGAAAGTCTTCGAGTATTACAAGTGGAATTGGCAGATGCAGAGATGTATCATCCAAAGGGGAATCCAGTCCAATAGAATTAATGTTGAGAGATGCTGAGCCTCATAGAAGTAACGTTCGAATCGGCAAGGGTTTTCAAGCAGAAGTTTCTGACTGGTCAGGTCCAATAGATAAGTAAGTTTTTGTAGCCCTCACACAATTTATTTTAAAATTAATTGTCTATATGTTATGCTTAAGTTTTGAGGCTCTCTACTTGTGTGCATAGCCAAAATATAGATATCGATTGTGTTCCTTTGTAATTGTGATTCCTTATATGTTATGTTTTCATTTTTTTTTTAAATAGGCTTACCATTGTGAAAGAAGAAACCCTGTCATTTAAAACACAATCAAAATTATTTTTTGATTTTTTGCTATATTAGAAGCTTAAAGAGAGCATCCCAATATGTTATACTGATTCTAAATGTTATCATCTTTGACTTCATATGGGTTATATGTATTGATTACAAATGCTGATAGGTTATATAGATTTTGTCTTGACCTAGATAAAGGACCAATAGAGGGAGGCCGCATAAATTCTTTGGAAAAAATGAAGAAATTTGACTTTAGTAATGGCTAATTGCAACTACCTTAAAGAAATCTAGTGCCAAGTGCCAACTGATCTGCAGTTTATCTTTCTTCATATGGCACTAATAAGCTTTCTTAGCCTTTTCTTTTATGGCTTGTTATACAGCCAGTCTTATTGCAGAGTTGTTGCAAAGATATTTGTGCAAGAGTCACAAAAGGGTTACCATAATTTGTTATCAAGGGCTACCACTATGGTGCTATGATTGTGTCTAAGCCTCTTCTTTTGCTGATGAAATCAGTCAGAATTTAGATCTCTAATATATGGAATATAGCTAGGAACTTTAGTGTTCCTTATAGTATCTAGGTAGGCTAATCTTCTCTTTTCCATTCAACAGTGGAGATGTTTTATAAGTTCTTGCCAAAGCTGATCACACTGGCATACTGACCTTCCTGGTGGCCTTGTAGTGAGTTAAATATGTTTGTAATTGGAGAGGGTCTGCTTTAGCTACCATGTTGTTGTTGAACCTTGCACAACTTTGTAATTAGTTGGTGTGAAATATAATTGGGAATCTTGCAGCTTTTAAAAGGGAAATTTTAGTCTTAATGAGATAGGATGGTTCAGTTGATTTTTCCATTTTGAACAGAATGTATACCATTTCTGCCAATTATCAAATCAGAAACTTTTTAAGACAGGAATAGGAGCCCGGATAAAGACAATTTGGTGGATAGGAAATGCCAGGGAGTTTAGTCCAAGGGAGACATTCTAATGCAGTGGAGTAGGATAAAAGTAAGCTCTTGGAATAGAGGTGTCTGAAAGAAGCTGTGTTGATGATCTTAAAAGAGGACTGCCTTTGACAAATCAAGATTATGAGCAAAATTTGTTAGCTATATCAGTTTGACATTTCATTGTGTTATCCTGAAAGAGAACTGAAGAAGAACAGAGATGTAGTCTTTGTCGGATTGGTTAGCGTTTTGTTAGGTTTTGTTTCATTACATGTGACAGCAATTTATTTTGGGTTCGTTGTGGCTCTATATTCGGGTTGGCTTTTTCAACTTTCCAATATTCTAGAGGTTTATGGCCTTAAAATCCTATTTGTTTGTTGCCCAGCTGTTGACTCTAATTGCTAGGCATATTCTTACCAATTGCTCTGTACACAGGAAAAAAGAGTGTTAAATGGCATTACTTCCGTTATTAGTTTGCTTTGGCCTTTGAGGCTCGTTCTGGCCTTATATTCTGGTTATATTTCCAATTGTTTAAGTTGAATGCTTTAACTGAATTGAATCTTTCATCTTTGTTTAACTAACTTTCTAGCAGTCTCATTATTGTCTTTATTGAGAAATCTAGTAGTAGTCTTGCTCAAATAATAAGCCATTTTATATTGGGGTAACAATTAAATTTTGAAACAATAACTTGGGTGAAAAGACAATTATATTGCTGTGTCTTTATGTTCTTGGCCTTGTTTATGTTAGCATTGTCACCTTGGTCTTATATGTTGGCTCAAAATTAGCTTGTCTGATTCATTGTCTGAGATTTTCCAGGTTGGATGATTTAAAGCACCAAATCTTGGGGGTGAGGGTTGTACTCCTGTGAGTGCTAGATTAATTAATGTAACATTTCCCCCTTTTTATGCTTTTGCATTTTTCACTTTCATACCCATCAATGGGTTGCCTTTGCAAAGTAAAATTTAGTTGGTTACTCAAGTGATCTACTAATTAGTTTATAGTTCAATTTTGTTTGACTACACAGTTAGCTTTCTTTATTGTTTGGTTTCAAGTTTCTTTCTCTGTAGACATGAATTGCATTGAAGTTACTTTGTTTCACGTTAGAAGAGGTAAAAGATGGAAGAAGTTACTTGCACAAGTTGTTCATAAATGGTTTCTTGTTATATGATGCAGTGATGCTGATACCATTGGTGAACCACTGGAATTGGATCCTTCAGAATTTACTGATTTCCATGTAAGGCTTCAATATTTTGAGTTGGTTAGCATTTTCATCTTGCAGACAAGTGACAATTTGGTTTGGGGAGAATTGACAAATGTTTCTTATTAGGTACTGAATTGCGACAAGTCATCTAAATTCAGCTCAATAGGGAATTGGCTTCAATGTAGAGAGTACATAGAAGGCATAGGAGGTAGTAGTGGAACCATCTGTGGAAAGTGGCGCAGGTATACATGTCATTTACCACCCTTCTTTTAATTATCTTATGCTTAATGATTAGTAGGTAATAGTGTTTGTCATAGTAGAAATTGAAACTTATGGAGATGGAAGTTTAGCATAGCACACATCTTATCGGGAATGAATTTGGTCACTGCGTAGACCTAAGGTATTGCCGTTAATGATGATTGAGTGTAAAGATGATTACTTTGTTTCTAAGCATCACTTAGATGAGCTATTGAATATTAATATTCATTACTAGTAATTTTCATGTGCACAAGTTAGAAGTCACTCTCTTGGTGTAGTTTGGATTTTTACTGCTAATGCAAGATGATTAAGTTAAGTTCTTGCTTGTATAGGGCTCCTCTTTTTGAAGTTCAAACTGAAGACTGGGAGTGCTTCTGCGCTGTTCAGTGGGATCCATTGCATGCTGACTGCTCTGTACCTCAGGTGATAACCCTTTTAGCAACCTTATCGTATCCTATGCCTTTGTTTGGATTGCAACCTTCAGTTTATAGTACTGACTGGGGTTTTGGAATTAATGAAATCAGAATTTGGAATTTGTATTACTTGGGATTGCCCTCGTGCTAATCATTTTGGAATTTTTATTGGTTTTTTTAAACTGAAAAAATGTCCAGGATTTGTCACTGGGAAGCTCAAAAAGTAAAGATTGATCATGTTTGATGTGTCATTAGTTGATAGCTTATTTAATGCCATTTAATTACTCGGATGTTTATTTTAAACTCAAACCTAACGAAGCCAATGCCATCTTTAGAAGTAGAAACAACCCTGGGATGGTCCATTGATCTGTCTGAAACAGAACCTGTAGTGTCATATAATTGATTGTTTTACCTTAATAACAAGTTTGATTTAGTGATTAATAAAGGCTCAAATCCCAAGGGAAAAAGATTTTAATATGTAAAATCCAATTTTTTGTCTATCATGATTGTTACTAGCATGATCATACTTTTACTCTGATCGAACTGGTTGCTGTACTTCTACCAGGAGCTGGAAACAGAACAAGTGTTGAAGCAACTCAAGTATATTGAAATGGTATGTGCTGATGCTCTCATTTAGTTATCCTTTCACTGGTGACATATTGTAATATCTTTGCATATTAAATAATGCTTGGAAGGAGGTTGAAAAAACCGAGCCATCTTTCAAACTTGGGCGTGGTAATAGTATATAAATGTCTTCATTATCATAAGTGAAGCATATTGGTTGTTAATTCATTATCTCATGTGACTTGCCTCTGGCCTTGAATCAAAGCCCACTCGTATTCATTATCAAGCACTTCTAATTCTTGCAGAGAACATTCTGTGGTTTCTGCTTTGGGATGGTTCTCTGGACCCTTTGGTATATTGCATATGTTTTTAGTTCTTATTCGTGATTTTTATGTATTACGTCCTGTGCAGTTGAGACCTCGACTATCAGCTAAGCGGCGAAGATCAGATCAGACCAAGAACTGCACTTCACAAGATCACAAGGATGATTCGAGAAATACCCAGAGCAATGCTGCTTGATGGCTATTGTTTCCCAGGGTATGTAGTTCTGTACAGCTTATTTTGTACATCAAAGTCATTACAAACGAAAGATGTCAATTTTGCAACTAGATATCATCCTTAGCAGTTATAAGTCGGCACATTCTGGCATATTTTGTTGGCGAGTATTAATATCAAGTATATGAGAAAATATCTAGGCATCGGCTTTAATGCTTCAACAGTGGTGTTTCAATTGTCTTTGTAATATATTTTGCCTTGCCAGCAAATTCCTGTAATCATTTTCCTTTTGATTAGCTAACATTCTGGTCACACATATCTTTGTCATATTTCTTTCTTGACAAATGGGAAAATAGCAAAATGATCAAGGCATTGAACTCGAATATGATTAAGACAAGAAGTTAGGGAAGACAGACAACTATGATCGATGTTTCACATCTAATGGACTAATTGTAGAAGACTCTTCAAAGTGAATCAATATTGTGCCAATTTATTTATGGAAAGTGGGAATTGCACTTGCCCGACTAAAGTAGAAAGATTAACTATTAGTTACTGCACATATTATACATAGGTTATATATCATGGTCATACTTTTTCTACCACTTATTATCTTCTCCATTTTTTTTTTTTGGTTTTTTATACTTGTAATCCTAGTGGAGATATCTCTAAGGCTTTGCTCTCCATTTCAATAGTACCCTCATTCACCTCTTTGGTTTCCCTTTTGTAGACATATTTGCTTGATGCCCACAAAAATGCCCCTAAGTTTAGGGTAGATATAACCAAAAGGAACCCATAATAGTAATCCAAATGAGAGTCATTCAAATTGTCTCCAATCCAACTCTTCTTCTCACCCGTCCCAGTAATTTTATCCACCATGGTCACCAAAAAGCTATTGAGGAAGTTCCCCACGCCGATTCCACTGGTGAAGAATGTTGTCCCCAGGCTCTGCATGTCCTCCGGCGACTGGTCATAGAAGAATTCAAGTAATCCAATAGCATTGAACACATCGGCAACCCCCAATAAAACATATTGAGGCAGCAACCAAAATATGTTCATGGGAACAATTTGTTTAGGACCTACGATTTGATGCACTTTTATGGTATGCATTCTCCTCACCTCCACAGCATAAGCAATGGCAATCGCGAAAACTTGGATAACAAATCCGATTCCAAGCCTTTGAAGGAGGGTGATTCCTCTAGGATTTCCGGTCTTTTTACGCATGAATGGCACGAAATATCGATCATACATTGGCACAGAGAGGAGCATAGAGAGGGTGACAAAGCTGCCAAGTGAGGCCGCTGGGATTTGGAAGCTTGAACCTAAGGTTCTGTCCAAGGTGGTGCCTTGTTTCACAAACAATGTGTTAATTTGAGCCCATATTGTGCTTGGGATTAAGGTCACTAGCCATATCATAAGCATCCCAAGTACAAGCTTTGTTCCTTCCACTTGAGTTACCGTACAAGGTGGCCTACTTGAGTTCCCATCTTTCACCGCAGCCTTGTCCAAGAATCTATCAAAACAAAATGTGAATTCTCCTTGATTAGTCCATCATTAATCTCACTAAATTCAAACGTGGCAAAATTAATTAGTTCCATGAAACTTATCACAAAATCCGACATGACTCATCAATCAGATAATTATGATATTGAAATGATTTTTAAAGAATCAAGTTTATGTGATGATTAGCCTAGTTTCATTATGTTCAATAGTAGTAGTTGATATATAAAGATATCAAATCACAAAATGACCCATTAAGATGATTTCATAATAATTATAAGCACTACTATATGCCATTGATTAGAACAACCAATCAAAATTACTACTACTATTTAGGATGGATTCCTAATCATTTGTCAAGATTTTAATATTAGATGTTGACCTTGAAATTCAAAACTTATTGCAATGCAACCGAGGATTTCCACCCAAACAATTTTCACCAATCATTTCTCTTGATTTTGATGAATGATGATAATATAAATCAATGTGGTGGGGGCAGTGGGGGCATTGTTTAACTATATATATATGACACCCCCATCCATCAGAAACAAATTGGTCCCCAAGAGATTTATATGACCAATGAAATAATTAAAGGTGTTTAAAAAAAGAAGTGCTGTTCAAAACAGTTTTCACATGGAAGAAATTTATTAAGCAAATGGCTGTCGACAGTATTTTCTTATACAATATTCCCCAACTTTTGGCCTTAGGCATATGAGATTTCCTAGTTATGCTCTTATGCACATGAATTTTGAAGGCCCCCATTGCACCTGTTCTTGGCACCAAACATTTAAAACACTTTCGAATTTGTACGAACCAAAAATTGACCATTGTTCTAACTAGATTCCATGCCACAATGATTGAAGGAAATGTGACACAACTGTTATTCTCATTTCACCACATATACTTTATAAATTTATAATATATCTTATAATAGTGGAAAATTTTGATATATAGTTCATATTCCAACGGGTGTCCGATATTATTTTTTAAGTTCCTCCTATATTTGGAGGATCAGATCTTCAAAATTTATATTCATCGAATATGTGTCAGACATGGATACTTTAAGAAGAAACGCAAAAGCATAACAATATAGAGGGGTAACTCACCTGAAATTTGGAGTGTAATGAACCTGCCTCTTTCCACTGTTGATGTAATGTCGAGGCTCATGTTCATGAAGTTGAGATGGATCGCTAGGGAGCTGAAATTTCCGATTCTTGAAGGCGGTAAGGGGGACATGAATCAAGTCCCTGGCAGGGCTTTTGGTCTTCCTAACTTTGTGTCTATACATTGGGGTCCCAAGATAAAACACAAACAAGGAGAAGAGAAGACCAACTGTTGGGATCCCATAGCCAAGTCCCCAACCCAAGTTTTCTTGAATGTAAACAAGGCCAAGGGTAGCAACCAAGGCACCCAAAAAAGAGCTAAACATCCACCAATTGAAGAATGAGACTTTGAGCTCCTTTTCATGGGGGTCAAAATCATCAAATTGGTCAGCTCCAAAGGTTGAAATGTTGGGTTTTGTTCCACCAGCTCCTATTGCTATGGTGTAAAGAGATGTGTAGAAGAATGCAATTTGTAAAGTAGATGCCTTGTTGCATACTCCATTTGTGCAAGTTGGTTTCAAAGACTTTAGTGAGACTGCTGTAGTAAGCATTATCATTCCCTGTTTCATTGTAAATCCAATGATAAAATTAATCAAGAATTATATTGAAATTAAGGAAAAAAAAACCCAAAAGAGAACAAAAATTATCACATTGATTCCAGTGCACGTGCAAGTGAAATTAAGCACTTAAAAAAAAGTTGCCTAGCTAGCAATTTGAATAATATTGAAAGATTTTCTGTTTTTATCAATGAAAACAAATTAGTAATGTCTTTTTCATTTCTGTTGCAACTCATTTTCCATAAATTTAAAACACTATAACTGAATAGTTTCCCCATATTTAAGTGCAAAGGAAAAAGAGACAGGGATGGCAACTTTGTGCGTGGGTCTAATGAAAATCAGAGATATGCTTTGTGGAGAACAAAGTACCAGCTAATTATATCCCATTTGCTGCAGTTGGGGCCAATAAAACCAAAAAACAGCCTTACTGTTCAATGGACCCACTAGAGCCAAAAATAATGAACCCAATTGCCTTTTCTTCTTAGTAGGTATCTAGAAACATGGTCCTAGCAAATGGGGTGATCCCTTTGGTTAGATGAATATAGTGAATAATATGAACCTCATCATTTAAAATTATACATGCATTTTGGAGTTTTATGCTACTAGAAAAGTGCCTTTTTTATATAGACAATTTTTTTTGGGGGTATGGGGAGATACTCCATCTATAAGGCCCGGAAAACAGTCAATTTACTAACCGGTCCTGTTCTATGAAGTTTTTCGAATTTACAGATCGTCTGTTAAATAATGACTCACATCTAGGTTTTAATTGTAAGTAACTAAGAAATTAGGCCAAGAAGTTTTGTTGAGAGAGTATGTTGATATCTTACCACGACATAGATAAGAGATGAGATGGTGAAAGTCCAGAATCGACCAAGGTAAGAATCTGCTATGTATGCTCCGAGAAATGGTGTGATCCAAACCGATCCGGACCAGTTATTCACATTTCTGACTGATGAAACTGTATCTTCATGAAGTTGGGTGGTCAAGTAGTTGACTAAGTTTGAAGCTATGCCATAGAAAGCCATCCTTTCAAATGCTTCATACCCTGTTAATAATCAGAGTTAAAAATTCAATTAGATATATAATTGACCCTTAAGTGAGACAAGTTCAATGAAAACTGCTTTGCCTATCCAATTTTCAAACGGGTTCTCACCCATGTTTCGGATGGGCGAATATTATAACTGAAACTAAAAGTCCGACACTCTAATGGATATACTGAACATGAATCCAAAGAGAAGAACTTTGCATTTCAAGATAAGAACGCTACCCAACACGACAAATTAAGTTTGGTAAGAAGGAAAAAGTTTTGCAAGTTTTCTTACCAACAAGGAAAGCACAAGCCTTCCATTTTCCAGTTTTGGAGGCAAGAACAGGGCGGCCACGAAGATCGACAGTTCCATCTTGGGTCGTAGAATCTTTGTCTTTGGTTTCCATTTGGTCGAGAGAGATTTGGGAAGGTGGAGGCGGAATCAGATGAAAGAAAAAAAAACGAAGATAGCAAAAGGTGGTAATAATACACTAATACTATACCAGCTTGATACAAAAGCCTGCGCTTTATATAGGCTGCATTGGTATGATTTATGACTGTACAAAGATAAGATGTTTCTGTTTTTTTGTGCTTTTTTTTTCTTTTTATTTCTGGTTGGTTATTGTCAATTTGTCATAGTGATTGCTCTTTAGGTGACCAATTATTTATTTCTAATTTCTTTTTTGATAAAGGCCAAAAAAATATTTTATTAAATAACAATTAAAAAAATTATAAGCATTGACCTTTCTTCTAATGTACTTTTTCAAAGATTTAATTGAATTAATATAAGCGGGGGTAAATCTTTACAAAATTACATGAACACGGAACTTTACACTCGAAATTTTAGTTCGATGATTAATGCATGTGTTTCCTTTTTTTTTTGTGGTGAAAACATGTGTTTCCTATTTAAATTCCAATAAATAATTGAGTTTAAATTTCATTTTTGCATATGAAAAAAAAATATAAAATATAAGTCTTCGAGGAGGAGTACATAGGACCTTACATTATAAAGATTCATTGATGCCTCCAATGTTGGAAGGTCAAGGAATTAAGTAGGGCGACTTGATGACAGGGAAGCCAGTACATTTGAACCTAGCCGGTGTTTGAACCTCAATGCAAAACATTCATTTAGGGTTTTTTTTTTTTTAAATTTTTTTTGGGGTGGGGGGGGGGGGGGGGGGGGTTGGATATTTGGGATATGAGGTGATACAAACTCCTAAGTTTGAAATGTATACATCTTTAACTTGAACTAGAACTTCCCGACCGTGCTTCGCGTGTGGCTATTTTATTTTATAAATTATTTTAAGAAAATTCAGTTAAGAAATGAAATTTTGTTGTGAAATGATAACAAAACAAAAGTAAGGGAGTAGAGAATTGAAATATGTAGAGAGATGTTAGAATATGGAGAAGAAGAAAATATGAAGAAGCGGAGATTAAATTATTCTTATTCATCTTATTCCATAACAAAGTAAGTGACATATTTATAGGCACATAGATACATCACCATAAATATAAGGGGATGAACTTAGTACATTGGTATATGTGTATGAATGAACCAAGTCATCAATCTTATCCTTGCTTTAATTAGATTCATAGACATCCACAACATACATGTATATTCATAACAAATTTATAATTAATTTATAACTATTTGATAATTTATTTTATATAGGAAAGGGGATGAATGTCTTTTAATTTTTCCAAACTAAATGAATACAAATATAATAAACAAAATATTAGAAAATTAACTATTAACACTTGTCAAAGAAACCAAATGCCATGTGGCGCTCAATGAGAACCTTACTCATAAAATTAATAGTAGATTCAATTAAATGTTTGGGTCTACGAGTAAATTCCATTTTCTGCATTAACTATGAGAATTTTACATTGCTCACCTCTCTGTTCTCGAAAATGCTTTTACATCAAGTTAATTAGACACTCCACTTTAGTTAGTTTTAATTAGGTGAATCGGATTTTCAAACAGGGTATATAATCTCAAGTTCAGGTTTTTGTCTATTTTGATTGTGTTTTATAGCAAGTAATTACATGGTTTTTAACATTTTAAATATGCTTTCAACTAATTTTTCTTGTAAGATGGAGACTCGAAGTTTCTATATATCCAATCACAATTATTTTGGATGATAGCAATTACAATCCATGGATCCAATGGATGAAAGGCTTTCTGATTGGGCACAAACTATCGGCGTTTTGTTTATTTCTTTTTTTTTTTTCTTGGTAGATAATTAGGCGTTATTATTATCATATAATAATAACCTAATCGTGACTCTGCTGAGATGGATGGCAAGTTTGCTGCATGCTTTGGAGGAATATTGGATAGTAATTAAGAACAATCAAATTGCCACTTAGCTAATGTTATTATTTCTAACTATATATCCATGCTCTTTTTTTTCTCAAAAAAAAAATTCCATGCTTTTTTTTTTTTTTTTTTTAATTCGGCAAGTGCAAAAGAAATTTGAGATGTTCTTGCTATCAAATATAAAACTATATTGGTCTTCCTCACTACTACCAATTTTGGAGTACCCTACATAATATTATAAACAAGAAGCTGGCTATTGATTAATTAGTAAATGTTCGTGGGTTTTTTTACTCTCCTTGTTACAATCATATGACTCCCAATCATTCTATTGTTTTCACCAAACTGTCCACCTCATCCCTCCCTTTATAATATGCATGACATACTATTTTGGGCACTCTATGAAAGATGCAAGCATTGATGAATTCAAGTATAGGTGGAAAGGGAGCTCATCAATTCGAACTCTAGAAAGTAGTTAACTCTTTTAAAACAAGATTGCAACCATTAAATCCAACGTTAGTTTTTATATATAGAGATATAATATATAACTAAGTAATGGTAAATCTATTCAAATATTCAAAGTAATTAAAAGGGGATTATTGCTCATTGACTTACATGGGTCTAGAAAAGATACCTTCCTTGGTGGAAAAATGGTCCATTGTGTCATCAAACCCTAATTATAATATAATATGTGCATCATGCATCACTAAATTAGAGTAGTGACACTGAAAGCGGTACGCCACATCACGGCAAAGTATGGTTTCCCCTCCGTTAAGGGTGTCGATTCCTCGTCTCTTCTACCTACTTTCCTTTAAGCAAAGGTAATGGGAGAGAGAGAGAGAGACGAGACCCCATAAGTTCTACAACTTGAGAGCTTCCTTTTTTTGGCCACGACAACTTGAGCTTCTTTATAAGAGTCTCACAAACCAAACTATCCGATAACAAGGCTGGGATAACACTCCATATTTCAAAATTTATATAAAATAGATACTAAGTCATTACTCCATAAAGTCATGAAAAAAAAAAAAGCTAAAAGGAAGGGCAAAAAGGAAAAAGGAAAAAAAAGGGAAACCCAATGTGTTTCTTCCTTTTTTAAGATTGAAGATATATACATACAAGGGAATTAGAATGGTCTCCCCCCATTTTTTGTGTCTCATCGTGCCCCATCCACCAAATAATGACACGTGTCCCTAGTATTATACCTTGTTTGTTTTCGAGTTTTAACAAATAGTAAAAATCCCAATTAAAATTAGGTTTAGCCCCAAATTAACAACAAATAATTATATATAAGGGTTAGTCCTAAATTTTAATACATTCCCCATAGGATTTTAGAATGAAAATATAAAATTTAATTTAACTAGGCAAACAAGGAATATATAACATTAAAAACTGAAAAAGGACGCGTGTCATTATTTGGTGGATTAATGGATACGGTGGGACACAAAAAATTGGGGGGGGGGGGGATTTTTATCCCATCCAAAGTGGGAACGTTCTACGTCACCCATGTGACCAACCACTAAAATTATACCTACATCAAATTAACTCTTAAAATTAAGGCACAAATTTTAATCCAAATTTTAGCTCTCTTTCAAAATAAATCATATGTAAGGGATAAGTTCCCAAAGTTAAGATATTATTGGAATAGAGTTTCAGAAAATAAATAATGACTTGTAACCATATTAGTGATTGCTCCCATAGATGTCAGTCCCACTGTAATTTCTCAGTGGGAAGAACTATATATATTTGGGTAATTATTTGATACACCGACAATGTAAATTTTGGACTCCACAAGCGGGTTGTGGAGTTGACACATGTCCATATTATGAATTAATTAAATTTTAAATATTTCATTTTAGTCCCTATGAACACATGTCATCCTTCAAGACCCGTTTGTACAGTTTGCTAAGCTCCACTGATGGTGTATTATATATAAACCCTATATATTTATAATCTTTCCAATATTTTCTCATATGACTTGGAACTGAACAGGAAAATATACAAAAGTTTTCTTTTTGGGTGAAAAGTATACAAAAGTAATTATTAAATTGATTGATGAGTTTTTTAATAGGAGTAGTAATGAAAAGCTAACCTAAATGTCTATTCAAAATAATTATAAATCAAATAGTGGTAGATTGAAAAGGGGGAAAAAGGATTTGATCAGAAGATTAGATTGTTTGAACTTGGTTTCAATGATGCATGAATTTTGTAAGATTGATGCAAATACATGAACTTCATGGAGAGAAAATTTTCTCGAAAGGTATTGAAAGGAAAAGGAGAAAAAAAACAAAAATTTTAACCTACAAATTAGAACCTCCCATTACCATTGATTGTTTGAAAATATATATTACTATATAAGTAGTGGAAGATTATCATCACTAGCTTTATATATTGTGTTTAAAGTAAAAGATTATAAATTAAATATACACAAATGTGTGAGTTTGAGTTTGGCTTGGAGAGGCCATTTTTTTTTAATTTGAACTTGGATTTACACATGAAGAGGCCTGCTAAATCTGGGATTAAAAATAAACCCATCACAAGTCTTGAACACATAAAAGAAAAAATAAAAATATAGTAGTTACACATCAAAAGTTGATCGGGAATTTTAGTAAATAAATTTACTAGGTTTCAAAAATCTACAGTGTTATAGATAGACTTATCCACACGTCGGATAATTCACCTAACTCATAAGACTTGGACCCGTTGCTCTATATTTCTCTATTACAAATAGACTTGTTAGGAAGTTTTAGATAACTCACCAAGTGACTAGACTCATAGGCCTCTTACCTCTAGCTAGATTTCCAATTAGTATCTTCTAATCCAATCTAAATTCAACTAAGATCATTTGATGATTTTATTTATTTTTAATTGAATATACGTAGTTTATATTAATATCACTTCAACACAAATGGGTTTTAGAGGCAAATAATTTGAGACAATTAGCATATTTGCCCTTAAATCAAACTTTTAGAAAACAAATACAACATGGGTAGTTAAATATCCTGATATTTGCCTCTGAATATCCTATATTCTTTTTAATTAAAAAATAATTTAAACAATTATTTATTAACTAAATTTCTAAATTTAGTTAGTTTATGGTTTAGTCATTTAATAAAAAATGATTTGATCACTTAAAGTTGAATATTTTAGTTACCAAACCTTTAATTTGTTTATGTGTGGCATATCATTGGACATACCACTTGACATAGTCACATCATTACAATAGTGATTGAGTTATGAGTAATCAAAATATTTAATTTTACAAATACAAATAACCAAAATGTTACTTTTAATAGTTGGATGATGAAAACAGGAAGTTGTTAAAAGTTAAGTAACTATTTATGTAATTTATTCATATTTTTAATATATTATTTATAAATTTAAATAGGTAATTGGTGGATTCAATAATTAGGCCTTGGACAACTCTTTAGAAGTGTCAATTTGCTTCTCTGCTAAGCCTGATCGATGAATACCTTTAGTTATGGAAGACAAAGAAAAGGAAAAAGAAAAATTAGGACGTTGTCACTCTTGATTATGCAACTAGCTTTTTCAATTAATAATCATTAAATTGAGGCCTCTTGGCATTTGGCAACACGGAAAACATGCTATAATGCCATTACCATTAATTAATCATCATCCCCCACCAGGCATATAATTTATAGCATCTTTTGGATTTGCTTTCGATCCAATTTTGCCAATCAGCCAATGAAATTCCTTTTATATTGTCTAATTAGACTCGAACTCTCTCTTTTGAATATAATCGACTTAAGCTAAAAGTCTACTTATATTTTTATTTGTAGCAAAAAAAAAAAAAACTTACTTTAAATATACATTATCATGTTAAAAGGTAAACATTCCATATTCACGCATCCTATCTAGTTTGACTCATTTCTATTTTTTTTTAAATTAACGGTAAAATTATTTATACTACCATAAACTACACTATTTTTATTGTCAAAAAAAAGAACCACACTACTTTTTTACATTACCAACATCCAACGGTTGTGATTTAAATCAAGTCCACATCTAACGGTTTTAAATGGTAGTATACAAGAGTAATGTGGTTAAAAGTAATACGTCTAACCTTGTCCATAAATTAATTTATACATTTATTAGTGTTTCAACTTACATTGATCCTTGACCAAAAGATAGGGCTAGTTAGTAGTGAGCAAGAGTTCACTATTTTTCTCAAAAATAATTTGATGGATTTCTTCATCATTTCTAATTGTCTCATATTTTTATCTTATTTTATTTTATTTTATAAGAGTTTTAGGAATAGTCGAGTAGAAGAAGTTACCATATCTCTAATTTAAGGGCAACCGGTTTCATATGCGAGAATGTACTGTGATTAATGAGATTCGAACAATTGAGTACCATGCACAATTCACAAAGTGTCTAGCGTTAACCATTTTAAGGAAACCCCTTGACCATTTTCGAAAATTTTCATCTTTGGATCAGCTTGCGGAATTGGCATCAAATCTTCAAAATCTTTTTGTGCAAAAAAAAAAAGTCTAATAATCTTCCACATGAATAATAAATCCTATGCTAGTAGAAAGAAATTAAAGACAATGGAACTTAGGGAAAAAATATTCGAATCCCATAAATCTTTAAAGCTTTTAGCTCACACCACTAAAATATCGAGTGGTAAAGGTGTTAGTAACAGTTAACTCAACTTGTTTGTAAATAAAATGAATCAAAGTAAATCCGCAATTAGACAAAAAGTGCAATTGATACATCAATTTGGCCAACTTGCCCCAATATATCAATCTTTTTCTTCTAAAATTATTATTTTTTTGGCTCTAAAGAAAAGAGACTTTGATTAAAAATCATACAAAAGCATTCGTGACAGGGCATATATATCCATTCTTGTTTTATTAGTTTTAGGCTTTTAGCTATCTTTCAAAGAGAACGAAAGCTGTTCTTTTCTTTTCTTTTGATAAAAATTTCCTACGTTCTTGGTTTGAAATGATGAGAAAAAAAAAAGGCTTACAAAAATACATAGTTACAACGAAATTGAAACCATTTGAGCATTGTTCAACATTGAAATAGACGAATCATAAAGAAGGAAACTATTAGAAAATTTTAGAAACTTTCCATGGGGCCGAAGCATTAATGGACTAGGAATGGGAAATTGACCTATTAAGAAATGAAACTTGTACAACTGTCATAACAAGACATTGATGTTACTGTTCACAAGGGTATATTTCAATAGTTATTTTATTGTAGCTTGAGACTTCATTTTAAGAAAGATTTCCAATTTGAATTTTTAGATGGACGAGATGTAAGATTCATGGAACGAGATAAGGTTATCTTTGGTTATGTAGTCTAATATCGTATATACTATATCCCATGTACTTATAAAAAGATATTTTTTTTTTTTGGGTTGAAGGTATCTAATTTTGTTTAAAAGAAACATCTCATTATAATTAGATGCCTACCTATATATTAAAATATGACATTACTCAAATTGGTCCCTAATATTTGTGAAAATACTCAAATAAAGACATAATCTTCTAATTTGGTTAATTAAGTCCCAAACGTTACAAATTCGACTCAAATCAGTCCCTAGAGTCAATTTAAGTCCCTAATGTTTTGAGGTTTATTAGGCTATCAATTTGACGTCAGGGACTTATTTGAGCCAATTTTGTAACGTTAGGGAATTAATTAACCAAATTAACAGGTTAGACCCTTATTTGACCATTTTCACAAACGTTAGGGACCGATTTGAACATTTAGCCTAAAATTATCTAGGATAAACCTAAATGATCACTCAACTTTTAACAACTTTCTGTTTTAGTAATTCAACTATAAAAAAAGTAATATTTTGGTAACTTATATTTGCAGAATTGAATATTTTAGTCACCCATCACATATTATGATGGTGTGCCTATGCCACGAGGCATGTTCAATTATATGCCACATAAGCAAATTAAGGATTTAGTGACAAAAATATTCAATTTTACTAATTTAAGTGACCAAATCATTACTTTTGATAGTTAAGTACTAAAACAGAAATTAACCTAAAATTAAGTGACTAAATTTGTAATTTATCCAAATATCTAATATAAAGCTAATTAACAAACTATCTAATATATAGTTCACAAAATAAACAAATATGTGCATAAAAAACATACGTTAACCTTGAATCGAATGTGCATAAAAAGACATTATTGTTAACTATTGAATGTCTAAATTGAATAATTAACCCTACCATTTCATAAAATATGGTATGGATATCAAAGTATTCGAAAAAAAAATCAAAATCAGTTTTCCTTATTCATTATATAGACTCGGTATCCCTTAAGTTAATTAATTTGAGGTCCATAAGGCATAAAAGCCATTTAAAAAACATAGAACGCGATAAAATCCATCATTACAATTAAGTAGAGTAGTAGAAGTAGTGTTATATATTGCGATGATAACAATAGATTTTCATATATCAACTAGAGGTCACAAAGGAGTGTTTTGGAATCCATTCATTAATTCGGATTTAGTCGGATTTAGGTTCAAGTTTAGACTAACTTCAAGTTTTTTTTTTGAGAAAAGACTATAACTTCAAGTTGATTTTACTTAACTTATATCTTAGATGCAATCAAATTCTGATTTTTTTAGCTTAAATTATTTCAAATTCCCGGGTCAGTTTTGATTGGGTCAATCTGAACTCTCTCTCTTTCAAATTTGGACGGGCTCAGATCGATTGTGCCATCTAACATATATTAACAAAGATCTCTTGATTTGTACAAAAGAAAAAAAAAAAAAATCTCTTGACCAATATATAGAGGTTCCTCCTTCACTACTAGTAGCCTAGCTAGGTACCTAATTAATTGCCATACCGACCGCGCTAACTTAGCCTTGTCCAACGACAATAAGGCCTTTCTCTAGCTAGTTACCATTACCATCACTATGACTTATATGCCACAACCGACATTAATTTTCTTGGTACGTTGATTTCAAAATGAATCTTAAAATTACAAAGGTTGTAAGAGGTCAATCTGTAAGAGTGTTCGCTCAAATGTGTCTTTCATAGCTAAATAAAAAGAGTACCGAAGATTTTTAACATAATTATGGCCATCACATATATATATATATTAAGAAAGTTTTTGACTAACTATAATGGGGAAATTGTCCTTTATGGGGGGCAAGAAGATAGAGTGGACCTAGCTACATTGATGCTTGGGCATCAATATTGAAGACCCCAACCTCAAGTTTGTGAATCTGAAGGGAATTTGACTTGCATACAGTCCTTAATTTTTAATTATGAACAGGATTAATAGGTAGAATAACATTTTTTTCCACCAGTTAAACTCTTCCCAAGGTTGATGCATTTCCACATAGGATCAATTTTAATCCAATTTCATAATGAATGATAGAGAGAAAATGTCAGGAGTATATATATATATATATAAGATGCACAAAATTAAGGTAAAGTGCCAAATGCGTGATCTCTTGATAAAGTATTAAACACTTGATAAGTTTCATATTGTAGTTTTTTGTTTTCAGAATGAATGATACCGGGACTCGAACCCTAGTTCTTAGGGATGAATGGCAAGCATCCAACCATAGAACAAGAGGAGAATCAGTATATTGTAGTTTTTGAAGCACCGAGAAATGAAAATAATTATCACAAGATAATAAAGGTTAGGTTGTTTTATTTATATAATGAATTTGATAAGTAAGTCCGAATACATATAATCACTAAGAAGATTTGGGTCAATTTTCATTGAAGAAGACTTAAAATTTGGGTTTCTTCATTGAATGTGACTTCAACTTTTTCAAGTAATGAAAGCAAAGAGTAAATCTCAAAAAAGAAAACAAGATAATCCCATTACTCCATCATATAGGAGTATATCATAATTTAGCTTAAAGGCCAACTAAATAAAGATCAACTCTGCAATAATTATTGTTATGACTGGTTTCAATGTTGGCATTAGGGTTGAGAAGTGTTGGTTTCTTATTATTGGCTGAAAGGACATATATACATAAATAAAATCAAGTACAATTAGATTCCAAGATGGATGACAGCAAATTGCTAATGTCAATTTTCAACAAAATAGATCAATTGGATTTGACAGTACTCAAAATAAACACACAGTTCACCAACTAAATCAATTATATGGCTGCATTGATCATAACCGCATGTTGGCTTCCGGTAAGGTTATTTGGATTTGAGTTAAGATTATTGAAACTAAGACTTCAATACGTTTTTCAATATACTCTTATGATCACTTGAGTTAAGTCTGCGTGACAAGTTAATTAATTTTAATTATTATTTAATTCTTAACTACTATATGTAAAGAACAAAATAAACTTTATAAGTTCAATGTCTATCATTTCATCCAATAATCTGCTAGGCAATGTTTTGTTTTGAACATGACGTCTTGCCATTTCTCAGAAGCCCCATCTTCACAAATGTATGTTCACTTAAATTGGGTGCTATAACTGTTTTATTGTAAGCAAAGAACAAGAAATTCAGTCTTTAAAGCCAAGATTGCGCTCCTTGGTGTCTAAATTAGCCAAAGGGATCCAAATGCAATATGTTCACAATAAGTAATTATTATATATATGAATCATATATTAGCCCTAGAAAATCTAGAGATATATAATTCTTAAACCTTATCATATTATGATATTTTCTCAAGTTCAAACCTCTCCGAGTATTCAATGGCACATTTTTTAACATATCTTTTTCTTCCTTAGGTGAAAATAGGTTATTGTATTGCCCAAAAATGTTTAATTTCGTCCCTAAACTCAAAAAGCAATCAATTTAGTCCATACTCATAAGATTGGGTCAATTTAGTCTATGTTCCTATAAGATTGGGTCAATTGAGTCCTCATTGTGCCTTTATCGATTGGACTTAATTGACCCAACTTTATGAGTAGAAGGCCTAAATTGACCCAATCCTGTGAGTTGAGGGACTAAATCGATCACTTTTTAGTACAAGGATGAAATTGAACATTTTTGTGCAGTATATATAGAGACCTCCAAGTCCAAGGTATCTTATCTTACCGAGCATATACGCAAAAATTGAAGAAAAAAAAATTTTCTATTCCTAATTAATTGTTACTTGAACGTGCGAAATTCATAGTTGAAACCTTCAAAATGAGGAATGAGGAATCCGGGAAACATGTTTTGATGTACAACAATTGTTCTGTGGCTAAAATTTGGGCTGCACATAAGGACCACCAATTTTGCAGCTGGCAAGAAATGGTTGCAGAAGATCAGCAGGACACCGGACGGATTGATCTTGCAAACTGTGGGGATCACATTGTTGAATATGGAAAAGCTATAGATTCTCGTATCAATGGATGAATTTTTTGCATTAACTCACAATTTACGGCCTAGCCCCGCCCTAGAAGCTATTACTTTTCGTCAACGTTTTACATATCAACCACACAAATCATTTGACTTGTGTTTGTAATGTTCATATATCTTCCTCTTTAGCTACCCCAGATGATACCTAGAATGTGTCGAAGATTCTGTTTTTCCGGCCTTGAATTCGATGTCTGTCTTGAATTAATCAATCAACATTATACGAAGATTGAATTAATGATAACATTGACATTAGCAAAATTATAGTATAACAAAAAAATATCAAGACTTCCGTCAAGCTGTTTTCAGGTTTCCTAAATTATGCTATGGTATATTAATTAGGAGACAGGACAAGGCCATATAGCAGAATGGTAATCTTATCAGTTTAAGACACACTTGCTTATGAAAATACATTTCCAATGCCATTTTATATCAAAACCGAAGTTATTGCATTAATGTCAAACCATTAGTACTTATAATTTTCTATCGGCATCTGATGAAACATCGAAAGAATGGCATTTTCTTGTGTGAAATGAGGCATGGAAAGGCTAAACAAGTTTTCTTGCATGGCATTGAGGGAAAATGGTATTAAAAGCAACAAAAATAGGCATATAACCTTATTATTATAACCCTGGCCAGAAGCCACCCAAACGTTCTTAAGCTCTGTCTGGAATAGAACCTAAGTAATTTTGGATTCCCTCTCCAGCAATCTTACAAGGACAAAGATTGATAGCAACTAAGGCTTTTGGGTTTTAATTTCTCAAATATTAATGTCAAAACAAACATTGATGATCTTAACATCCTTAAAAGGCCCACACATTTGAAATTGTGATAAGGCTGTATTTGTCATATCACATTTGATGTCCAATAATATTATCAGAAAGAGCTAATGAAGGAAATTCATTTATCAAGAGACATTGAAATTTTCCATGGAGGAAGTCCAAAAGAGAATCATAACAAGCTTTGCAATTGAGTGTCACAAAAACTTGCACTGTTATAACAAGACAGATGGTCCTATATATCCTCTTTCTGTGAGCTCCAAAATTGCTTGGTTTCCTGGTGGAGAATCACAGTCAAACCAAAGTGCTCAACTATGTTTTGTCGACTATTGATAGAGAGCTCTCCCAAGTTTGGTGGTGACATATTAATGACATTTCTTTACAGTCAAGGTAAGAAAAAACCCAGAGGATATTCCATGCTTATGGACCGCCTTTCGAGTTATAAATCATTGTAATTATATGAACTATCAATATCTAGCTGACATTGAATTGTCTGATTGCATATACACATTGCAAGTTGCAAGAAATTTTGATTGCAGGAAAGAATCTTATAGCTAAAAACAAGAAATATCTCTTTAACAGATGCCATGGTTGAATCAAAACCCCTTTTAACATGGAAAGAATAGAAGGATCAGAAAATGGAGAAAAAAAAAGAGAGGTATAATCTAATGAGAAAAGTTAAACTATAAGTTTATCAACAAGTGGGTCAAGTAGAGAGGAAAAAATGACAGAGGTTTTCTAACTTATTCATGATGGAATTATGTATGTAGTGCAGGCTTTAACCAATGAGGAGATAATGTATTGTGGCTACAGAAAGAGATAAGCATTTCAAGAAGAGAGAGATAAATATAACTTTGGAATCTTTATCTTCTTGGTAACATGAAAATATGGGAGTGGAAATAGATTAGGTCAAATTGTAATCACAATGAATGCACCATATGGATTGCTCGAAATATTCTCATAATATGGCTACTTTTCTGCCATTAATTAGTATAGTAAGCTTGAAGGTGGTAGCCAGATGGACCTCAAGTTCTCAAAAAGATATGCTTTTGTCTTACATATATGACTTTCATTCTTACTAATTTGTTGTATAGCAAAGAACATTAATACCCCAAGTATTAGAGCTTTATAATGTATTCAACAGCACAATATAGTTACATTTACTTAGATAATAATGACTGTTTGCATAAATGGTCCCAAATATTGTGCTTAATTTTGATTGCAAACATATACAAGTGAGAATGTCAATCCAAAGTTATTTTGGGACATGTAATAGCATATAGTATAGTAGATAATTGAAGGCCACACTTATTTTCAACTCAACAAAATTCCACCATGTGTTTCATTTAAGACAATGATGAGGATTTCTTATTTCTTATATAGCCAACGGCACTACAAGTCCATGGCAGGGGAACCAAACAGAGTTCCTGCCAAAACCAAAGGGTCAGAACATCAAAACCAAGCAGTAATAAATACAAACATTCAACAATAATGCAGCAGCATCAAACATATCATCAGTTACTCAAAATTAGTATTCCACGGTGTCGCTTTCTCAATCCCACTCTTTGCAAGCTCATCTGCCTCTGTGTTAGACTAACACAGAGATATATACAGAATGAAGAGATATATCATTATTAGTAATAATCAAAGAATGATATGTATTACTTAATTAACACATATACACAATAAAAGCTGCTAATCCAAAATGATTGTATTAATGGAGATGCCTCTTTTGATTTTAGTTGAACAAGGGTATTCCCAGCTTTTTCCTTTTGTAGGCCTTTGTTAGCCTTATGATCTCTTGTAAATAACCGATCTTTGCAATTCAGAATTCATGTATCAAAACAAGCAAATAAGGACGCAAAAAAACAGAAATAGAAGGCAAAGCAAATTCGGTCATATTAATCATATCATATTATAAAAGGTTCCGAGAGAAGCATTCAAAACAAAAATTACTAGAAAACAAAATCTTTTTAAGAATTAATGCTTTAGAAGAACTTGTATGAACAATCTGAGCGGAAGAGCCCGCTAAGTTCACGTTCTAACAGCTTTCTCTCTTTTAACGACATTTCCCCATATTTAACTGTAAACTGCTCCAAAACTTTAGCATTCTCGAGTATATATCTTAAAAAATCTTTCTCTTCTATCGTTCCCTCAAAAGATGAGATGTTAAAAGTTTTCAAACTATGTTCTAGACAGGGAGGCTTTACATCATCCTTCCAAGGAAGCTCCAAAAGTCCAAATCCCTAACAAAAAAAAAATATTAATTCAAAATATTATACAAGGAATAATGTTATTTGTCCAGCCAAAGTGTTACGAAATAAATTACTTTAAAAATCTATGCCGATAAATAAAAGGGTGATAAATTAAACTTAGACAAAAAAAAAAAAGTTCTGACTTAGCATTATATTAGAATGAATAATATTCAAGGATGCAAGACTTACCGTTATACGTAAGTATAGGGATTGTAGATGAGGCAACTTTTGGAGAATGTACACTAATCGCATAACTTCTCTACTCACAACCACTCCCAAATAGGTCAAATTGTGAAATATTAGAAGCTTATTTACCTTCATTTCCTTGTGTTCTCTATATGGGTCAAAATGTATTCCCTAACAAAAACAGAAGAATAAGGGGAAAAAAACTTCCAAAAACAGTGATGTAAAATATGGAAAAATTTAGCATACCTCAAGAGTTGAACGTGATAGTTCAAGAGATTTGACATGGCGAATACTTTCAAGTAACTCAAGTATGCGGGGGTTTCTCCTCCCTCGAAGTGTTTCCCACCAATGATCTCTACAATCGATAGCAATATCAGCTTTGACTAATGAATACAGCTCACAAACTTTAATGTCCCCATTATGCCAAGATATCTTAAGAGATCGAAGATTTGGACAGTTAATCACGAGGAAAGAAGCTGAATAGTTGTCTTGCATGAAACCTTTCACAATTAATCTTTGTAGACTGGCATTGGCAATAGAAATATTTCTACAATTGTAAGAATACGACCCTAACTTAAAATGGAACTCTTCAAGGACAGGACAACCAGGAAGAATTTTCTCAGCATTGTGAGAATTTTCAATACGTAAAGTTTTAAGACTTGGCAACCATACGGAAGTGGGAAACTCAATCTCTGGCGTTTTTGATTGAGTGAATGTCAACTTCAATGAAGTGAGTGACTCACAAGTGAAAAGGCTATGAGGCAAGGACATGACTAGTCCATAACGGTTTTCATTATCATAGTTTCAACTTCCATCTCTTCAATTTTATGCTTCCCTACGTCACATAACAATGGCTCTAACATGGTCCCGGTGTCGGGTAGCAAAGGATATTTAAGACGAAATTCCTATTCTTGAATTATCAGGCATACTTTGAATCATATTGTGAAAAGATTCAAAAGAATCCAAAGAGAGGTAGTCGGGACCGAGAGAACCGCAATAATAAAAAGAATCATCATATACATGATTGAAATAATATGCCTGAAAATCGAAATAAAAAATAGTAGGATGTAAAGAACGTAAGGATTTCCACCTTGTTGACACTGCAAAAGCTTTTACGATATCTCTGGCTGGAAGGTAGGAAAGTATGTGGAGAAGGATATCGTTCGGAAATTGGCTAATTCTATCTTCTTGCTCAAGGATTTGGGATTCATATGGAGGACAACTAAATAGTTTGCTTTTGTGGTTCTTGTTCTTCGTCCCATACCTAAAGTACTTCTGTAATTGTCTAAAATAGAAGAGACAGGTTTCTAGAATCCAGAAATTAACAAATTGGAAAAGCCCCATTCTTTTTTTCTTCAAGCTTTCGCATGTTTCGTCAGAATACATACGGGACATCAAAATTTAACTGACTAGATTTAATTCTTAAAAACTTTATAAGCTAACCTCTGAAAAGAAAATTCTGGTTTTCTAAGCCCCCTTTGGATTTGATCTATCTTTGCAATTGCATTCTCCTTGTATTATTTGACCAATTTTTCACCCTTTATATTAGTCACTTGTATCTTTGACCTGATAAACCGACCTTGTCTTGTCTTTAGTGGGCTTTCATCAGCCCAATATATTCCTCCTTTTACTAGGAGAAAATAGATTAGCAGATATTGGTTGTCAAATTTAATTTATCCTTCTATATTTTTTTTTTGGATGTATAGTCTGATAACTGATTCATCGAATGAGAAATATCATCTCCACTTGCAGGAACCTATATATATTAACAAACTTTGATTGCAGGATCCTATATATATAGAAATAATTGATTATACTTGTATAATAAATTTTTAAGTTATATATGTATTTAGATGGAGGTAGGGCTGCAAATGAACAGCGAGTTCGATGAACAGCTCGTGAACAGGTTCGATTAAAACTTGTTTATGTTCGTTTATTTAGTTAACAAACGAGTTTGAACAAAAATTTAGTGTTCATTTATTAAACGAGCCGAGCTTGAACAAGATGTGTTCAGTTCGTTTATGTTCACGAACAGGCTCGTTTATTGTTC
>AWUE01013807.1:0-50933 GCA_001974825.2 Corchorus olitorius | reverse complement strand
TTTGTCACCTTTGTTGTTGCATTTTCACCATCTTTTTCAATAGCTACACCTTTGGCCTTTTCTTCTTTTGTCAAGCGGCCATTTTCAGGGAGGTTGATTGACACCATATGGATGGGTGCGGGGAAAGGATCCTTGTCAACCTGCATCTCCTTTTTAGGTGCTTCAGGAAGTTTGAGATAACCTCTTTCAATTTTCTCTTACACCACCTTTCTGAAGACGGTGCAAGCATTGGTGGAATGTGTCCACGAATCATGATATTTGCAATATTCTTTGTCTTTGATTTCGTCATGCGGAGGTATGACATGGCCTGGAAGAAGCTTGATCATTCCTGATTTATGTAAGAAATCAAAAATATCATCAGACTTTGAAACGTCAAATGAGTAGGTGCGGCTCCCATCATATGGCTTCTTTTCGGCTTGTTGCTGATACATCTTGGCAAATCTTTGCTGAGTCTGAGGATGTCCAACTCCAGTTTTCACCAAGGATGGGCATTCAATGGGGCGATCTACTTTCACCACCTCAACTAAACTAAGTTCATAATTTGGCTCCTGGTAGTAGGTGCCATAAGACGAACTTCTCATTTCTGCCTCCTCTCGGAGTAGAGTTTCATATCTAGCAACTTTGGTTGACATTTCATAAAAGTCTCTGAAATCAACTCCCTCAAACTTCTTTCGAAGTTCAAGATCTAGGCCATTGTGTGCGAGGTGCACGAACTCTGCCTCTGAAAGTGGGGTGCGGCATCTGTTTCTCAACTTCTTGAATCTAGCAAGGTAGTCCTCTGCTGATTCTCCTTTTCTTTGGTACAAGCGAGAAAGATCACCCACTGAAATTTCAGGTTCAATTCTGTAGAACTGAGTGTGGAAAACTCTCTCCATTTCCTCCCACGTTCTAACGGAGTTAGGTGGGAGATTGATGTACCAGGTAACTGCATACCCAGTAATGGAGTGAGGGAAAAGTCGTAATTTGTGGAAACCAGAACTTGCTTCTCCGCACTGGATGGTGAAGCGAGCAATATGCTCCAAAGTGGAGTGCTCACCAGAGATGCCCGAAAAGCAGGGATTAAACTCAGGGATTTTATATCCTCTTGGAAAAGGATGTAGCCGATCATACTCCTCTGGATATGGAGCTTGAAAAGTAGGACGGCTCATTCTCCTGAACCCAAGGCCAACAATGTCTTGTATCATCTCAGCAATCTGGTTTCTATTGAATTGTGGAGGGAAAACCTCCTGAAGTGGTGCGACAGGCACTTGAGGTGGAAGTGCAGCAGGTGGTAGTACAACATTACGAAGTGCGGCTTGGCGATATGCAGCATTGCCATTCCTTGCACCGTTTCCATTATTGTTCACACCATTGTTGTTTGCACCATTGTTGTTTGCACCATTCACTCTAGCATGGGGTGGCACATAAGCAACATTTCTTGCCTCAACTTGATTCATTTCGCCAAGGTTGTTGGCAATCACTTCATCAAGAGGCATCATATGGTTGATTGGCGCCCAGGAGCATTCTCCGCACCAAGTTCATTTTGAACAGCACCATTTCTCATGGGTGGAGGATTTTGGTTATCCACACCGTTGTTGATGGCATTATTCACACCATTCACTTGATTTGCATTATTCACACCATGATGGAGAGGTGGTGCAGGCAACTCTTCTTGTTGTCGCACCAGCACCATAGGTTGGTTTTGCCCCCCGAGTGCGGCATTCAATCTAGCAAAATTTTGGGCACTTTGTCGAGATTCGGCCTTTGTTTGGGCCAATTCTAGTGCTACTCTATCCGCGTTATTGTCCATTTTCTCGATGGCCTGCGTCAAAGCACGAATCGCGAGGCATAACTCAAGACTTGTTTGGTGCGGAGACAGCTGTACCAAGGGTGGGTCGGCCACACCATTCTTTCCACCAGATCCTTGGCCTTCTAGGAGGGCCAAGCCGTGGTTAGATGGGTCTTGTGGCTTCTTCCCATTTTCTTCCTTGTCCGACATCACTAGTGCAGCAAATAAACAAAGAAACGAAAAAAGAAAGGGAAGAAGAAGAAAAAGAAAATAACGTAATAATGAAAAGAAGCAAGAAAATAAAACCTTTTCAACAGCACCGAGATGAGATCTGAATCCTTGTGGTCCCACCGGGTGTGCCAAAAAGAGATGTTCACGCCAAAAAATCTCTTTGGAGATCTTGGTAAAAGGGTACCGAGCGTGCCAATCAATTTTGTCCAAAAATTGATAAAAAGTGCAAAGAAAATTAAAAGATCAATTTTGTCTTAAAAATTGAGAAAAAGACGCAAGTAAAAATAAAAGTTCAATTTTGTAGCAAAAATTGAGAAAAAGTGCAGAAAAGTAAAAGATTGCTTTGAGTGCAGCAAACCTAAAATAAATCAAAACGAGTTGCGGATCCTGAATCAAAGTCACACAAACGTGTTTAAATCATTGATTCCAGATTCAGATCATAAAAAAGATTGCTGTAAAAAAGGATATTTTCTTGATTCATGAAAGGAAAAATAACAAGGTTTTGTTATTTGATTGCAGAGGAAAAGTAAATACACGAGATGTATTGTAAGAACAAGATTGAAAATAATAAAAAGAGAATCAAGTGTAGAACTTGATGAACAATATTGAGAAATAAAGATGAAAGCTCTGAGACTTGTTGGAAAAATGATAAAAGAAGCACTGGGCTTGATTGATTTGCACTGGGCAAGTGTTTTACTCTGAGGAGAGGTTTTTGGAGAGGCTGCTGGAGACATTTTCGTTGGAGGCTGCTCTCTTTATATAGGGGCCAGCCTCCTAGGGTTAGATGCAATCCGACGGTCCAGATTAACTCCCTCTTGATTCTGCATTATCTTCTGAATTTAATTCCTGATGTAAATCCCTTTAATTAAGGAAAATTCCACCAAATCAGCCAAGAGAAAGTCCACCACGTTATTGACTCTTAATTGTGATAAATCACAATTAATTACTGAATTTTGAATTAAATTGGCTCCAAAAGTCTCGGTGCAGCAAGCAGGGGTGGAAAACCAAGTGCGGAGAAGCCAAATGGTGCTGAAACGGACTCCAAATGCCACGAAACTTTAAACTTGATCAATTGGACATGGGATTAGGCTAAATGTCATATCACTAAGGTCATATGACAAAATCATGAAAAATCGATTAAGGCAATGGCTTAAACCGAGCTAATTTAGCCATACTGTCCTTAATTGAATAAAAGTGAAAAGTTATGAAAATGGACAAACATGGCTAAATTCCTCCAAATAGCATCAATATTGCATGAAAACCAAGCTATTGTGCCAATTGGTGAAATCGCCATGCAAAAAATGTCTCGGGATTGAATTTTGTCCTTAATTGCACAAAATGCAAGTTTTCTTCTGGGCTCGGAATGAGCTGAAATTTGGACAGAGTGTTCTTCATAATATTTGAAACAACTTTAATAAAAGACATGTTGCCAAATTCATTCATCTTTAACCTCAATTTCGAAACCCTAATCTCATTGTCCTTAATTGAAAACTTGTGAAAAGTTTAACCCGGGAGGGCTCAAATCCGGTTTTAATGGCTTAGACCGATCAATCCCAATTTGTGGAGTAAAATGGGGCGGTCTTGCCTTGTGAAATCATTTAATTCATTTAATTTCCTAATTTCCCTAATTTCCATAAGTAATTTGGGAGTAATTAAGGAAATTAAATCAATATTCAACTCTTTCCTTGTTGAATTTGGCCTAGGGTGGACTAAATCCAACCATCCATAGGACTTTAGAGGATTAAATCGTGGCCATCCATTTTGAGCAATTACATGATTACCCTGGGTGTAAATCATGGTATAAACAGCAACATGTGTTGGTGCGGGCATTAAAGTGGATGGCAGAGTCAACAAAAGAGTGTTTATCTAGAACAACTAGACTCGGACTCGCTAGAAAAGAAGCAGCAGTGGACTCAAGATCTGAAGATGACTGCAGTGATTTTTGTGGATATGGAAATTGATCTTCAACAAATTCAACATGACGTGATACAAAGACTCTAGAAGACTCCAAGTCGAGACACAGAAAAGCACTTTGGTTGCTAGAATATCCTAGAAAGACACATGGTTTGGAACGCGGCTGAAATTTATTTTTGTTGAAAGGACGGAGACATGGATAACAGAGACACCCGAAGACACGTAGTTTGTGGTAATTGGGATCTTTCTTGAAAAGAATTTGGAATGGTGAGTGAAAATTGAGTGTGGGAGTTGGCATGCGGTTAATGAGGTATGCAGCGGTTTGGAAGGCATAGCTCCAAAATTGGAGAGGAAGAGAAGCTTGGTGTAGGAGAGTTAATCCAGTTTCAACAATGTGGCGGTGACGTCTTTCGGCAAAACCATTGTGTTCGGAAGTATGGGGAGGTGTTTGTAGGTGGGAAATACCATTTGGTCCAAGAAATTGTTTTAGTTTCTCATACTCTCCGCCCCCATCAGAATATAAAGTAATAAGAGATGTGTCAAAGAATTTTTCAACCACAGCTTTAAACTTAAGAAACAACAGAGAGAGATCTGACCTTTTGTTTAATGGAAACAACCAGATATACTTTGAATAGTGATCGACAAAAATTACATAATATTTGTGGCCAGCAAATGATGTAATAGGTGCTGGACCCCAAATATCTGTATAGACAAGTTCTAAAGGCTTGGAACTAGTTAAAGATGACATTCCAAAAGACTGCTTGTGACTTTTATTGCAGTGGTAGGAATTACAAGAATGAAAATCTTTAGACAAATGTGGCAAGGAAAAATCCTTGATGACTCTACTGAGAATGAGCTTGGAGGGATGACCTAGGCGCTTATGCCAGTCTTGGGTAGAAACACGAACAGAAGACAAAGCAACAGGCTTTATTGGCTGGAAACTAGAAGAAAATTGATAGATGCCATCCACGTTCAACCCCTGCGACAGCACTGCTCGAGTCTGCAAATCCTTAACCGAAAATTTATCAGCATCAAATTCAACAGAGACATTGTTTGCTTTGCAAAATTTCGAAACAGAAATGAGATTCTGAGCAATTTTAGGCACACATAATACTTCCCGCAGTTTGAATGAATGATCAGAAGAGGTAAGCTTAGTATCACCAATATGAGTTATGGACAGACCTGTTCCATCACCTATCTGAATTGAGTTAGTACCATCATACTCTGCAGAGATGGCAAGATTATTAAGATCTGCAGTAACGTGATGTGAAGCACCAGAGTCCATACACCACGTTTTTCCAGATTGCAAAGCATTGGCATAATTTGCAGTTTCGACAGGACGTCAAGTGAAAAAGGATTTGCCTCTGCGGCATTGTTTGGCAGAATGTCCGATTTTCTCACAAATTTGGCAAATGAGCCTGTTGTTATCATTGGAGGCAAAAGACTTGCCTCTGCGGAAATTGTTAGAAAAATTTGGAGAAAACCCACGTTTTGCTATATTAGCAGTGGGTACCTGTATGGCAGGATTTTCAGCCTCCTGTTTGAGAAAAAGTTCGAAGGAAACAAGTTTGTCGTGGAGCTCCTCAAGAGAAATTGGTGTTTCACGCGCCCGAATTGCAATTGAAATATCTCTGAACTCAGGCCCAAGGCCATTCAAAATGTAGAGGATTTGATCATCCTCTTCAACCACGGTGCCAGTAAGATGTAATTCATCGACAATATGTTTCATTTTCTGAAGAAACTCTGCCACCAGTTGATTGTTCCTTTTGGTGGAGGTAAGAGAACTCTTGAGATCCTGGATCGAGTTTTGTTTGCATACAATTTGAGCAGCTTTTGCCAGGCATCATAAGAAGTTTTGGAAGAGGCTACATATGGTAGCACTGATTCTGAAGTGGAGGCAATTATGCCATGAAGAATTAGTTTGTCCTGCCGAAGCCAGAAGGCATAGTCAGGGTTGACAATCGTTCGACCATCTTTGGTCACTTCTTTGGGTGGTGCGGCATGAGTGCCATCAACAAATCCAGCGAGGTCAAAACCTTGAAGGAGAGCGTCAAATTGGGCACGCCAGGAAGAGAAATTTGTGGAGGTAAGTTTCAATGGCAACTGAGCAGTGGCGTTGATGGAAATGGGTTGGGGCGTGGTGGTGTTTGCAGCAGCCATTGATGAGAAGAAAGAAAAACCAGGATCAATCAAGCTTTAGCTTAAAAAAAGTCTGATACCATATAGAGATTCAATGCCGGTTAAGGCTAGAAGCTGAATATGGAAAATGGGAGGAAAAACCTATTTTCATTAATTGGTTACAAGGTATTTATACAATACATGAGTTTTGGTATAAGTCAAATACAAAGAGCTATCTAGTATAACAAACTATCTGGTGTAACAAACTTTACAAATCAAATATTGAATTTGAATTTAAGATGAAGGATAAGTTGGTCACTTATCCCTTACACCACCTATCCCAGTCATTCCCACCCCTCCCCTTTTTGTACTTTTTCAGCTTAGATTATTTTGTATTTGGTATACTTCATACCTAAGTTGAACATGATATCAAGTGTCAAATCTTTTTCTTTTTCCCCCCTTTCCCGACCATGATCACTATGTCCAATTGGAATTTGTCTCCTAAGACAAATCTATGATAATTGTACCGTGTTAATAATACTCCCTCAGTCCCATATTATCTGTCCCTTTTGGGTCAAAGTTTCCTAACTTTGACCCTCAATTATAAAAAAATTATATAAAAATAAAATTTAAAAAATTATGTTTTGATTAAATTAGGACTTAAACTTTTCAAAACATATTTTTTGAAAATTTGATTGTATATGTATTTTTTGTAATTAAAGGTCAAATGTATGATTGGTTTGACCCAAAAGGGACAGATAATATGGGACGGAGGGAGTATTAAACAATTATTCATATACACCCTTGATTTGTTGACTGTGTTCCTTTTATATCAGCTTCTTCCCAAACTCCTACGCATCTATTAACCATCACCAAACGTCGAGCTCCCTCGCCCGCGGCATAGCGCGGACAAAAAGACTAGTAATCTCTAATATTCTCTTCGTCCTTATTTTTCAAATTTAAGGGTGAAAGTGTCACAATTTAAAATTTAGAGGGAATCTGTCCTAAATTGACAAAGTTAATGGGACAAAGTGGCTATTTAGCCATTTACAAACAATTTATTATTCCTATTATCTAACATGAACCTTATATAAATGAGAAATGAACTCAATTCCCATGTAAATTGCTTTATTCCTGCCGAAATTTTGAACTCACCATGTTTTCAATTAACAATGGGCAGCATAAGGCTACGTACTTTGCAGAATTATTTCATAATAATTACTAGTATTGAAAGGAAGGGTACAATAAGGATGCTAAACATAAGAAAATAGGAAAAATACAAGCAAACACTTTGCTGCTGCTGCATTAATCAGTTCCTCTGCCTCCTCCTCTGAAGTGGCTTTCCCCAAAAATACTTGACAAACCATTTGTGTTTCCTTGGGTTGAAAGTGATGCCAAGAATCAGCCCCACCACTACACCAACGCCATATCCCAATGCCACTATCTTCCACCCAAATTCAAATAAAGAGTCTCCTCCGTCTGTCTTTGAGGACAAACGTGGTGGTGGTGAAGCCTCCGAGTAGCATTCCTTTGACAATGGTTTCCCGCATAGTCTTGGGTTGCCACCAAATGAGTTGTTGTCGAAGGTAGCAAATTGCTTCCCTTGAGGTATGGGTCCTATCAGCTGATTATAGGAGACATTTAAAAATGCAAGGAAAGATAGTTGTGCAGCTAGTTCTTGAGGGATCTTTCCTGATAGACTGTTTTGAGAGAGATCCAACGATTCAAGATTTGACAGCTTTGCCAATGATGGCGGGATTGGACCAGAAAGGAAGTTGTTGGAAAAGTTGAGTAATTCAAGTCCTTTTGGAATCTGAATGTCTTGTGGAATGCTACCTTCAAATCCATTGCTTGAGAGATCAATGGCCACTAAGAATTCTTGAATCTTGTCGTATTTTGTCTCCACGCCTTTGTTTGTCATTGTCATCGAGTAAGTAACCGGGACTGTCCAGTGAAAAACTTCTGGGACATCAAAACTAGCATCTGCTTGTAAGTACTTTAATTCGGAAAAATCAACAACTTTCATGGCTTTCCATCTTTGGAAGTACTGAGAAGGCAAGCGGCCTGCAAATTTATTGAAGGAGAGATCAAGGATTCGCAGCTTCGGAAACACACCATCATTTCCAGGGTTTCCCAATATTGCACCATGAAGTTCATTATGTCGTAAAATTAAAATCTTCAATTCTGGAAGCTTGCCCAACTGAGAAGGAAATGCATCATTCATCCGATTATTTCCCAGATTAAAACTCTCTAGCATGCTGCAGTTGACCATGGAACTGGGTATTTGCCCCTCCAATTGATTATGGCTAAAGTCAATCATCCTCAATTGGCTTGCTTTTTCACAAATTGGAGGAATTGGGCCACGAAAGCTATTGTTCTGCAGATTCAACACTGAGAGTGATCTGCCTAGATTGCTCAAGCAGGGAGGGAGCACACCGCTAAAATTATTGTTTGACACATCAAGTACGGTTATAGAAGTCAAGTTGCAGATAATTGGGGGGAGTTGTCATGTTAATGAGTTGTTTTGGACAAGGTAATGGTAAATGGAAGCAGGTGGATTTGGAAGGGATCCTTGCAGCTTGTTATTACTAAGATCCAAAACTCTTAGGTTCTTCCATATTGGAGGCACACCAGAAGGCTGGTCGAAACCAGTAAGCAAGTTTCCAGCTAGTTGCAAAACAGCAAGCGTCTCGGCACTTAAGCCCCACAACCATTTCGGGATACGACCATCAATTTTGTTATCTACAAGACTAAGATACTCCAACTCATCTTGGTCAGCAAGAAAATATGGGAACTCAGATAAGTTACATGAACCCAATGTTAACATTTTCAACTTTGGAATGACCATCACATTCTTATTGGTGGGTGTGGTGAGAACCGACAAATGATTCATAGATAGTTGGAGATAAACGAGACCTTTGATTTGTGAAAAGTGGTGTTGTATACTTAGGATGCCGCTCAGGTGATTCTCATATAGACTAATTACTTTAAGATTGACTAAGTTAAACAAAGATTGTGGAATTGGACCCCACAATTCATTTTCACTGAGATCCAAAATTGTTAGTCTGGTAAGATTTCCAATCCAAGATGGAATTTGGCCAGAAAGGTGATTCCCGTGAAGTGACAATCCAGTAAGTTAGGTGAGGTTTTTAAGAGAAGATGGGATGTCACCATACAAGTTTGTGTTATCTAAATACAAATACTTCAAGTTGGTTTGATGAGCAAGCCAAGACAAGGTGGCACCAGAAAAATAAAAATGATTGTTAGAAAGAGAGAGATGAGTGAGGTGGGTAAGGTTAGACAAGGAAGATGGGATTCCTCTGGAAAAATTGCATTCACCAACATCCAAGAGTGACAAGGACTTGAGATTCCCAATTGATTGGGGCAGCTCACCATTGAAACCTGTTCCCACAAGATTTTCAATGATTCAGTATTAGAGGTATTAATGTTGGGAAATTCTGGTAATCGTCCCGTGAGACGGGGATTGTACGATACTCTAAGGAACTTAAGAGTGGGTAGCTGAAAGATTTCAATCGGAAATTCCCATGCAAGTCACAACTCCCCAGAGAGACATGTGTCAAAGATGATAAATTTGCCAAGCTTTGTGGAATCGTTGAAGACACGTTTACCCCATCAAGATCAAGATACTTGAGGTTGACTAACTTGTCAACCAAAATTTTCAAGCTTGGATTTCTGAGCTCTAACGAATTATGAGAGAGATCAAGGGTGTCCAACTGTGAGAGCTCTAGGATTTCAATTGGAACTTGACCCGAAAAAGCAGAGAAAGAGAGGTCCAAGAGTGATAACCTGGAAAGGTTTCCGATTGCTGAAGGAATTGTGGAGCCATTGAAGTGATTGTCAGAGAGATTGAGGGTTGTGAGGTGGCGGAGATGGAAAAGGGTGCTGTTGGAGTCGATGGAACCATAAAGGAAGCTGCTACTCAGATCAAGTCCGATAACATGACCGGAGTCGTCATCGCACTCGATTCTATCCCACGAGCAGCAATCATCTTTCCACGAAAGGACTTTGGGATAAGCCCAATCACTAAAAGAAGCAGACTTGTCGAGAATAAAGCTTTCTTTCAATTGCAGCAAAGCAGAGCGTTCAGTTCAGCATCCCAGCAACCTGCTGGCTGCACCATAGAATGAGTTACAAAATAGTAATTAGGCAATATTATCAAGACTGTCAGTAAGCATTTCAAAAATGGCCCCATATTTAGGTGAAACATTTTTTTTTCCTTTTTGGTGTAATTTAAGATGATTAAATTGCAATGGAAGGGGCTATCCCTTTTATAGACACAAGGATAATATATAGATTGCGTATATACTATAGTATATATGTTGAAATGAGGATCCTCAACTCAACGTGTTCCAACTTCCAAGTAGTTTATCAGTTGCAAGGAACACGTTTGATGTGGTTTTTCATATATAAAAAATTTCCGGGAAATTAATTTTCAAGTCAAATTAGTCGTCCCATGAAATGGCCGCAAAGGATTTGGATTCTACTAGCTGAAACAAATGTTGTTCACATTTTATGATGAATAACAGGCAATGTAAGGCTTTTTTGCTTACAGACAAGGATCGATGTTTCGTGGAATACGACCCATTCTCTTGACTTATTGTATATGCAGCAAATCAATCAGGATCCTCAATTATTTCTTTGTGTTCAAACTATTCTTTAAATTAAATTGGACGAATTCATTCATCATGTAATGAGGGCTATCACTATTGTCTCAAATCCCAGCTTCAAGGGACCCATACAGCTTTTATTATCTACCCTGCACTGCAGTTATATGCAGCTTTTACACTTCTGCATGATCTCTTAAAACTGATTAGGGCTATAATAATCTACCAATCATTTTAGTATAATCTCTCAATGCAGTTTACACATTTACATTCACCCAGTCTTCTACAATTTCCTTTCCTGTCAAAACACATTAACACGAAATTCCCAGTACATGCACCGGAGCATTCCCATTACACAGCCACAGAAAAGACTACGTTCATCCATTAAAGTAAGGTGTTACTGAATACTCACCCTGATACGTAACAAAGAAGAAAAAAAACAAAAAAAAACAAAAAAACAAAAAAAAAACAAAAAACAAATTTACAATGCAACTTATAATTACTTGAAAAGGAATAAATGAACTACCCAAAGTTAATTAAGGTTCAGAGATCAAACGAAATAGCAAATCTTACATTCTCCAGTTACCAACAAAGCAACATTCTCTAAGTCGCATAACTTGCTTCAATGAATTACTGACTACTCAGAATTCCTTATGGATTTGTTCTGAAACCATGGCGCTCGTTTGGCTGGGACTCTGTCTTGGAGGGGGTATTGTATCCATGGAGCAGATCATGGATTTTGGAATACATCAAAACCTGTGAAGGATCACCTGCACTACTGCCGTGGGATGCACGTGAGCTCTCCTGCAACTTTATCTTTTCAAACAAATATTGCTTCTCAGCCTCTGCCTCACTTAAACGAAGTTTCAGGTAACTGCTAGCATACTCTTCTTCTGATTTATCTGACTTTGCAAGGGAAATCCTTTGAAGCCTCTCAGCTTCTCGTTTTGCCTCGTTGGCCTTAAGCTGGAACATATCAGCCTCTGCCTGCTTAAGCCTTACAATTCTCTCCAGCTCTTCTATCTGCAGTTTCTTTTTTTGTCTCTCCAGCTTCAGTTCTGCTACTTCCTTGGCCTTGTCCTCAAGCTCCCGCTCACAAGCGTCAAGAGACAAGCGAGCTTTCTTGAACATCCTCATCTTCTCATCAGCCACCATTTCCATCTTCCTTATGGCCTCCTGCACTACATCAGCAATTCGATTGCATGCCTCTTGTGGAGCTATCAACCGCCCACCTTCACCATTTTCAAGGCTTGATGGAGAATCCATGTCAAGCTCTAGAAAAAGGAGTAAAATGAGTTTTAGAAAAAGGATTCTGCTAATGAATGCCCTAAGAGCACTCTTCAAGTTAGTTAACAGGCTATTTAAAGTCAATTTTCATATTAAATTTTGATAGTTTACAGTTAATGTGATGATTTCCAATATATTGGAGAAAATTTGTTTAGAATCAATTTACAGTAAAAAAATTTATGCCATTTCCGATTAGGGTTTATCAAAGCTGAATACCCTTCATCATATATGCAGAAGAAGGTATTTTGCAGTATAATTGTATGACTAGCAGACACTTTACCTTGAAAAAACATTAATATCGATCTGCAAGCTGAGGACTCTGCTAGTCCACCCCTCATTTTCTCTATAAGTTCCTCACACTTCCAAAAGAGTTTCTTCCCTCTAGGGTCATCACTTCCACGAAAAATCCTACTAACAAAATCAAGCTCTCTCATAAGAGCGTCCCTATCCCAGGCTGGGGCACAATGCTGGAAGACATCTTTAACCCAACCTAACAGCTCAGATGTTCGATTGCATGCTCGGCACCTGAAAAGCATTTCAGTAGGGCCTGCTCCACTCTTAACAGAAGGACCCATACAAATTTGCCCATCACGAATGGCACAATCAGTATGAGTCCAATGGGAGCACAAATCACAACCAATCCAGCGACAGGTATTTACTTCAAAATCAAACTTGTTGCAGATAACACACATACAGAGATTGCAGAAACCACTCCTATTGGCACATATTTCACAGGTGCAGTCTTCTGCAGGTAACTGGTTTTGGCATGCTATATTTCTGCATCTTTTGTACACAAAAATCTCAATGAGAGAAGTCTGGGATAGACTGATGGTTGGATGCAAGAATGCCTGAATTCCCATATTTATAGCAACAAGGATTTCAAGCTGTGCCCGGTGAGCTCTAATCAATGTCTTTGCAGTTAAATCAGATCTACTTTGAACAAACTTCTGCAGAATCATAAATTCCTCCCTGTTTTGGGAGCCACCACTTCCTTCCAGTATAGCCCTCAGTTGAATCTTTAGCTCATCTAAATACTCATCAGGTAGGCGATGCATCTTTTCAGAGATAACATCAACTCTTTCTCTTGCAATGTCTCGAAGAGTAATCTTATCAGCACCAGAAACACGGCGAATGACAGACTGCTCAGGGCAATCATTTTCAGTTTTTCCATTTTCCATCTTCTTTGCTGTGACAGCATCAGCAGCGGGCCAAGTTTCCCTTGAGCTGGCACTCTCAGTTGGAGACTCATGAACGTTATCTGAGTTTGATCTAGGCTCTTGGGCATCAGGTGATACGCGAGGATCTGAGGAGACTAAGGACAACGAAGTTTGCAAGCTTCCTGGTCGTGGTAGTTGACGTGGGGGCAACATCTTTGACGAATGCTGGTTAATATTAGAACCAGATGATGTTCCCATCAATTAAATCTTAATTACTCTGCAGCTAAAAGCAACTCCTATCAGTCATCATTCAGCAACTTAGAATACATAATAGTATAAAGTTACTTGTCTTTCCATTCAAGCTCCCGTTTTAACTGTTGCTTGATTTTTGCTATTGCTTCTTTACTTCTTCAAAGGTTGTTTTCAAGTTAAAGCAAATAGTATAAGGAAAAAAAATCATAATTTATTGCTAATTGCAGCATTATTCCAATATAAATTGTTCTATATGAAACTAAAATCACATATTTCAGTACTGAGCATATTACAATTCAAACAGTCCATTCCTACAAACTTAGAAGTCCAAAGAAATTTAGTTTCAAACCATATGTAACTCGGTGATCCCGAGCTCTAGCTTAATTCATCAAACAGTTTAGTCCAAATTCAAAATTTATGTCAACATCCAAAAGCTCGAGGCCTTTGAGAACCAACAGAAACTCTTTCCGGTCAAAACGAAAACGAAAAACCCATCTTACACAGTAGCAAAAACACAAAAAAAAAAAGAAAGAAAGAATCCAAAACTAAAACATTTCAAACAAAAATCTACCGATCTACAACATTCAACTTGGTCAAAACTCTATTCTGAGTCAAACCCTATCCCAAAAGGACCCAAATTCCAAATTCCACCTGCTAAGAAACGTTCATCCTAATCGAGCCAGAACCAGAGAATTTCACAAATCAAACAAAGTCGAAGCTCAAAATGGATTCAAAGCGCATGAAAAGAAAACCCTAAAACTTTAAAGAGAAGAGGGAAAAGATAATACCTTTAAGAAGAACAGGTCCAAGAGGTGGATCCACGATGAGAGAGTTGAGGACGAGAGATTAACAAAAAGTCAGAGAGGGTTGCTCGAGTAATTGAGGATTCTTTCGATTTTATTATAATATATATAATCACCCTTCTTTTTTCATCCAAAAGGACTAACGTTCCGTTATATCTTGGAAATGACACGGTTTCAAAATAAAATTAAATTTGGTCGAAACAAAATTAATTATTACGTGTGAGTTTTTGTGTAAACTTCGGTGCTCCAGTTGTGATGCTCCCACTTTTCAATGTAAAGCTCCCATTCAATTTTGACCATAGGATGCAATATCTATTTTCCTGATCGTTGGATATTAAAAAATTTAACCTACTAAATCGGTTTTAAAAACCTTTTGGAATGGATTCGTATGTGGTAGTCCTCGTGATAGATTTTTACATCTTTTTTAGTCAAACTGTTGATATCAACTACTTTTTTTACTTGATTTATTTTATTTTTTTTAGGATTGCGCTTACATGAAACGGAAATATTTTTCTTCACAATATCCCAAAACAAACAACAGTCGATCATGTTGAGCCAGCCACCTAGTCCTTTTGTTTTGATTTGTTAAAGACTATCTTCTCATATATCTCAGTTATTGATCCCCCATTCTCATTCCCATGCTTTTGCTTTGGCTCTAGAAGGATTGGAATTTTCTGCTACCTGATGAACAATAAAGTTGTACTCGTTTGGGATTTTTTCAAAGATTCAAAAACCTGAACATAAAATTATTCTTTTCGTTCTTATCATACTCTCAGAATTCTTATCAGATCAGGGCCTCGCCTGATCTCTTTACAAATTTCTGCACTGCCAAAGGGTTATGGCCAATTTAGCAGTCAATGGCTCTACAGATTCAACTTTTATAATTTCCTTTCATTTGATAATTTTAGAATTAGAATACCAATTACTTATCAGTACCTATATATGTATACAATTATTGTGGTACAGAAAATGCAAATCATTGAGAGGAAAAAAAAAGAAAAAAACCAGAGCTAATTAGTTGGTGTAATAAATGCTATAATTCCAGGTTTTTTTTGGAGATTCTAAAATTTCCCTTTGCTCGATCGTAAGCACAATCCAAAAAAAATAATAATAAATCAAGTAAAAAAAGTAGTTGATATCAACGGTTTGAATAAAGAAGGTGTAAAAATCTATCACGAGGACTACCACATACGAATTCATTCCAAAAGGTTTTTAAAACCGGTTTAATAGGTTAAATTTTTTAATATCCGACGGTCAGGAAAATAGATGTTGCATCCAATGGTCAAAATTGAATGGGAGTATCACATTGAAAAGTGGGAGCATCACAACGGGAGCACCGAAGTCTATACCGTGAGTTTTTATCATTTTTTTGCTATATTTTTACGTGTGTTTTTATTTAGGGAAATACTATTTGGTGTAATTATTGCACCAAATTAATTAATGCAATAATTCTGTAATTTGCAATAATTATTGCACCAAATTACGTATGAATTTTAAAACAATACTTGTAAAAAAAATTAAGGCAATTAATAATATATACTCCATGTGCCCCATTTATAAGTGTGTAATTTGGTCAAAAACATAATTAATCTTTAATCAGTATTTATGGAAAATATTTAAAATAAAAATTTTAAAAAATATGTATTAGAAAATTTATAAATGAAAATTTACAAATGTTGTTTTAAAAATTATTTTGATTTATATTATTTTAGAAAAATTCGGTTAGAGTTAAAATATATTTAACTAAAATATGACTTGGTTAAAGTTAAATTTGGTCAAAACAAAATTAATTATTATGTGTGGGTTTTTAATTTGACTATATTTTTACGTGTTTTTATTTATATATCATCATTGATTTGAATAACCGGACTGGTTGACAAACCGATAAAAAGATGATCGACGATTTAACTGGTCAATTTGATTGAATCGACCGGTCAGTTCGATTTTACAGACATAAACTATTTTAATTACAAGTAATGCTACCCGTCTATTTGACCTGCAAAATGTCCCGCCTAATGTGGCATTGTTAAAAGTTATCATCGTAATTTCTAAAACCCTATTCAATAATACCATAAAATCAAGGGATTTACCCCATAAACCTTCCTTATTTGTAACTAGGGGTTAAACCTGAAATTAATTTGTTACCTTAATTATTAGGCGGGACAACTGAAGGTAAAATAAGGCGAGTCAAAAAGTATTTTCCTTTAATTACACACCCACAACAGAAAGTATTGAATTTAAGTGGTTTAGCACTTGTTTCCCTTAAATAAGGTCTCGGGTTTGAGTCTTGTGAATGAAAAAAATCATTGTTAGAGAGCTTTAATCCCATAGTGGACCAACTCAACTCGAACAAGATTTCTACTAAAAGAAACTTGAGCACCTTAAAGGAAATCCAAATTTGAGCAATCAAATTAAATAATACGCATAAGTAATAGACTAATTGCTCAATTAAGGGCAAAACGTTTCAGTTTCAGCCTAATTTGGGGCAAAATCTTTTAATTTGGTCGATTTGGGAGAAAACGTCCCGAAACCGCGTCAAATAGGGGGCAAGCCGTCTAATTGGACGGAAGGTGTGTTTCACACATTAGTACGGCGCGTTAAGGCATATAAGGCTGACACGTGGCAATTTAATTTCAACATTTAAATTAAATTATTTTGATTTAAACAGATATTAGAAGGGAAAAAATCATTTTCCCTAAATGAAAAGGCAGCGTTCTCATCCAAGTATAAAAGGGTTTGGATGTTAGTTTTTTTTGTCTTATTTTCTTCTTCTGTTGAAAAAAAATCTCTCTTCATCTTCTCCTCAATCAGTTCATCTTCTGGAAAAATCTTCTCTGCTTAAAGGAGCCTCTAAAATCAACAATTTCCACCCATAAATGAGCGTTGATTTGCGAAAGTATTTTTGTGGATTTGTTTGAAAACGCTTAGTTTAAGTTTCTGCATTAGGCTTTGTTATTTATTTATGATTGTGTTTTGTGTTTGTTATGTTAATTTTTGGGTAAAAGATCGATTTTGGGTATTGGGATTATGCAAAAAAGTGTTGTATTATGAGTTATTTGTATGAATGGGTTCTGGGTTTGTGATGGCTTTTGGAAATTTAGGGTTTGTTCATTAGTTAATTTGGGAATTAGGGTTTCTCGGTTAAATTGAAAGAGATGAGCTAATAAGGGTATAAGGTTTTCGGATTTTACAAATAAGCAAAACCTTTTGCATTTTTTTGAATTTTTAGGAATGTGTTTCTTAAGTAGGTTTTGCTGGAGTGAGTTTGTTGTATGTGTTTAATTTATTTGTATCTATCATTTCTCTATTAGTAATGAAGTGTGTTGATTTATTGTTTTTTACTTTTTCAAAGCTTGTAGATGGATTTATTGTGGGCATAACCCTATAAATTGTCAAAGTCCTCCATTGTTACCAGAAAACCCAAGCTTGAAATGAATTTGACTAACCCATGACTAAACCAGATTTCTTTTATGACCATTTTAAAACCATTTTTTCTTTTTTCTTTTTTTTATTTTGTTTTTTAATTTCCTATTTTTAATCCAATTTCCTAAATTACTTTTTAATAATTAAAAAACCTTTTTACATGAGTTAACGGCGCCACGTCAGCATCCGTTAACTCTAACGGCGCGTTTAGGCCACTCTCGAAAAGGTTTTACCCCAATTAGACGGCTTACACTTATTTGACGCGATTTCAGGACGTTTTGCCCCAAATCGACCAAATTAAAAGGTCTTGCCCCAAATTAGACTGAAACTAAAACGTTTTGCCCTTAATTGAGCAATTAGCCTAAATAATAATCAAATTAGTATAAAAGGGTTTGGATGTTAGGCTTTTTTTTTTTGTCTTATTTTCTTCTTATGTTGAAAAAAATCTCTCTTCATCTTCTCCTCAATCAGTTCATCTTCTGGAAAAATCTTCTCCGCTTAAAGGAGCCTCTAAAATAAACAATTTTCACCCATAAATGAGCGTTGATTTGCGAAAGTATTTTTGTGGATTTGTTTGAAAACGCTTAGTTTAAGTTTCTGCCTTAGGCTTTGTTATTTATTTATGGTTGTGTTTTGTGTTTGTTATGTTGATTTTGGGTAAAAGATCGATTTTTCCAATCAAAAATTAAATAATACGCATAAATAATAATCAAAACAATTAATTCCGGAAATCTCTTATCTATACTATATTAAAAAGTACGTTCACCTGTAAAACTTTTGAATCGCCCATTATACCCTTATTTTTCAAATATATTTCTTAAATGCCATTGTTTAAAGTTTTATAGTTTTACTCAACTAAAAACTCTATTTTTTTATTTAATTAAGTCTAATATCCTTATAACTATTTTATTTTTAGCAATTTACTATTTTATTTTAATTAAAAAACTTAAATATTAGGATTTTTTAAAATATATTTTTATAGTTCTACTCAATTAAAAACTCTATTTTTATCTTATTAAATCTAATATTTATACCTATTTTATTTTTACCATTTTACTAATTTAATTAAAAAAACTTATAAAGTTTTTAAAAATAAAAAGAAGAGTAACATGCAATTATTTCATTTGACTTATAAAGTTAGATGAGTCAATCGGACGGGTTAGACGGGTTTCGGGTTCGGGTCATCTGGGTACAGATCAAATGAGACAGGTAATTTTCTTGGGGCATTCGGGTTTCGGCTCATCTAGGTTCAGATTATTTGGGTCTTGGGTCTGCTGGGTCTAGGGTCAGGCGGGTTCGGGTTTTGGCCTCAAGTCACTCGGTTTCTGGGTCATTTAGGTTTTGGGTTTTTCGAGTATAGGACTCTGATTCAATTGAGATTTTATTAAATAAAACATAATTTTAGTTTATAATATTCTTGGATCATTCGGGTTAACTTTTCAGATTATTCGGGATACGGGTTTGTCGGGTCTGCATAGGATGGTTTCAGGTCGTTTACTTTTTCTGGTCAAATTGGGCCTACTAGGTTGAATGGATTATCGAGTTTGAATCAGGTTTGACAGCTCTACTTATAAATGATTTCAATTATTATTTTAATTTTCTTTTAATTTAAACACGATGGGTCATGTGCAACGCACGTGAAAGTGAAGACTATTTATTATAAATAAGGAAATATATAAAAAAAGGCAAAACTATAGCATTAAGTAAATTAACTAAATACAGTAATAATTAAGGATTATATCATCCCACAATTTGAGTAATTAGCAGCAAGCAAAGTTCCCATTTCAAATGGGATTTGCTGATTTGCCCATTTTATGCAAAAAGAGAAGGGGTTTTCCCATTATAAGATACTAGAACGTCCTGGCCGCGTTTCGCGTGCGGCTGTTTTATTTTATAAATTATTTTAAGAAAATTCAGTTAAGAAATGAAATTTTGTTGTAAAATGATAACAAAACAAAAGCAAAGGAATAGAGAATTGAAGCATGGAGAGAGACAATAGAATATGGAGAAGAAAAAAATATGAAGAATGGGAGAATTAGTTTTTATTCATCTTATTCAATAACAAAGTAAGTGACATATTTATAGGCACATAGATACATCACCATAAATATAAGGGGATGAACTTAGTACATAGGTATATGTGTATGAATGAACCAAGTCATCAATTTTATCCTTGCTTTAATTAGATTCATAGACATCCACAACATACATATATATTCATAACAAATTTATAATTAATTTATAATTATTTGATAATTTATTTTATATAGGAAAGGGGATGAATGTCTTTTAATTTTTCCAAACTAAATGAATACAAATATAATAAACAAAATATTAGAAAATTAAGTATTGACACTTATTAAAGAAACCAAATGCCATGTGGCGCTCAATGAGTACCTTGCTCATAAAATTAATAGTAGGATTAATTAATATAACATGACCAAAATAAATTTCACCAATAATTAAGGATTATGTTTCGGAAATTGGGACAGGAATATGAATAAAGGAGGTTTTAGCAGTGGAGTTAAGATTTATGAAAGAAGATCGAACCACATGAGGGAGGAACACAGCCTGGCCGCATGGGTAAATCAATTTTAAACTAAACTTTCTAATAAGAATAATTTTAAACTGTAGTAATAACCCTATAAATTATATGAAGCAATTATTCTCGTTGGACTTTGTCAAATGAGCAACGAGGGTAATGGTCAGAATAACTATTAATTTATCTTTGATAAAATTAGGGGTGAGCATTTCGCGGTTTGGACCGTGAAAACCGACCGGAACCGGTAGTTGGCGGTTTAAGCGAGCCAGCTAATCGGTTCTGACGGTTTTGACGGTTTAAACCGTCAGACCGAAGCATGTGGCAGTCGGCTTTCAGTATTGGTTTTGTATTTTCAAAACCGACCGCCTAATATATATAATATTTATAATATATATTTATATATCATAATATATATCTGATATATATATAGGAGTATATAATTATTATATTAATAATAATTTATAAATATAAAAAATTAGAAAATATATAAAGGCACTTAGATCAGAAACCCTAAATACCTAAAACCTAAAAAACCAAAATTCTCTCCACGCCGTTCGACTCTCTCATCTCTCACAGTCTCTTTCTCTTTCATTTTTCTTGTGTTTTTCTTTGATTTGGATATGATGTAGTCAGTTAATCTCATTCCACCTCTTCTCTTCTACCGTAGTTTTAAACTCAGTTTTCCTAAAGCAAACCCTAAATCCCCATTTTTTATTTTCACCAGATTTCACCATCGAAATCTTTATTGTTGGAAGTTTCACCGGATTCACTGATTAAGAAGTTGGAATCTTACATCAAAGGTATGAATTTTAGTACTTTTTGCGCTCTCGAGTTGCTTTTATTCTGGTATCAATTTCTCATCTCTTTTTATTTTATTTCAGATTTTTAATAACATCTCTTGATCTTTTTTTTCCCCTACATTTTTCGTTGTGAGCTGACTGGTGGAAGCTATTTTTCTGTTTCATGTATGATGCTTTGGTTCGTCTGTTCACTTGCTCATTCGGGAAATGAATATAAAAGAAAATTTTATGAAAAAGTTCATTTTAAACAAGGCAATCATGATCAATTTTTTTGAAAAACTTGCCCCATCAAACAGTGACCAATTTTAGGAGCTTTGAAGCTTTGGGAAACTGTATGTATAAGAATCTTTAATCTTAGTTATAAGAATTTTTAATTTGTTTATTTGGGTGGAATTAGGGCTTGGAGTTCAATTTTCGCTTTCTTCTCTACCTCTCTTTTTTTTCTCTTTTCTTTGCTTCTCATTTCCTGGTTTTTCTTTTGTTTGCAGATCGAGAAGGATTTTTTGAAGCAACCCAAGGTTTGTATCAGAATCTTTTTAGTCTTTGTTAAGTATTTTATTTTTCCCTCTCGGTGCCTGTGGTGTGGTTAGTTTTCGTCCATCTGGTTTTGCAATTTGCTATATCAGATTTGATGTTAGCTTTGAGAGCATCAAATTAATGTATTTAACTATTTATATAAGTTCTTATTCTTCTTGAACTTGAACTTTTATGCTCAGGACAGTATAAAGATTATGTCTTTAAATGACTTTAATTCATTGTATGATTGATATTTTTCTGTATTCACTTGCAGTCAGATTGAGGAAAACCTTCCGCAAGATTTACACTAAACTTGTCAGGGAACTTGAGAAGAAATTCAGTGGGAAGGTAAGAAAAGAACTTCTTCATTTTGTTTCCCTTGTAATGAAATACTGAAATAGCATCGATGATTGTATTGGGTTTTTCTGTTACTTGTTTTCAATTTCATATGAGTAGGTTCTTGTGTTGAACTTGATTTTTTGAAGATGTCTGAGGTTGAACCAGCTGTGGATCTAGATCCTCAAACTGAACCAGCGGCTGTTGATGGGGGGAAAGAAGCACCTAAACCCTTGCCTCCTAGAAAAAAACGTAGGGTAAAAGCATACTGTTGGAATCATTTTACAAAATACCTAGATGATAATGACTTGACTAGAGCTAAATGCAATTATTGTGATGCTCACTTTGCTGCTGAATCTAAAAGGAATGGAACCGCTTCACTCAATTCTCACATGTATGCATGCCCTTATTCCGCATTATCACAGAGGGTACAAACAAACAATGGGTCATCTTTTTGTACATAGCTCTCTAATGATTTGTATTTTGTGCACTTGTGTCTTGTGCAGTGAGTGAGAGAGCTTTAGTTTATTGTTTTCTTTTGTTCATAACTTCATTTGATACGAGCTCACTCAAATTACTTAGTTTTAGTTAAATATGTAAAAGGCTTAGCTGTTTAAAGCCTTGAATAGCTTAATTTAAAGTTTAAACTTTTAAGTTTTAAATGCTAAGTATTGTAATTTCTGATTTTAATTTCATAAGTGTTGAAAACCGCCTAAACCGCCTAAACCGACTGCACCGCCGGCGGTCAATGAAAGGCAGTTTTCCATATTTAGCGGTCGGTTCTCGGTTTCAAATTATTGACTGTCGGTTTTTGGCGGTTTCGGATTTCTGGAAACCGAAACCGACCGCACCGACCGCTGCTCACCCCTAGATAAAATGAAGCAAGTTAAACCTATTCTTTTTTTTTTTTTGAAGCTACAAGTTAAACCTGTTCTTAGTTTAGTTTATTGCATACATAATAAATTATATGAAACAACAGCAAGGCAGGTAGTAGGCCAAAAAAAAAAAAGAGAGAGAAAGAAAAGAAAAGAAACAGCTACTATAGAATAAGCCGAAGAGAGCAAAAAGGTTCACATTTTCGTCCATGGCATCTATGAACCAATAATTCACTCGACTTGGCACTAAATTATACCCCAAAAAATTCCTCAGGCACTCGAACCCAAACTCAGTCTCGTACTTGTTAACGACGCCCTACCCAACTTTGCTGAATATATGGTATGCGCATACTGAAAGACAATGGAGAAAGCCAAACCATGAATCTTTCATTTCTGACCACCAGCTTCAACTGGCTCAACCACCTCAGCTTCCAATGTCTCCGGTTGGGGAGGTGGCGGTACTGAATTCTGGGCTCCAGGTGTTGACCATTTGCTAGAAAGAGCTATTCCCATCATCTCATATATCTTACCACCAAGTTGTGCCGGATTGTCAGGCTGCATAAATCACATATCAAAGTTATAACAGAACTATAGGTATAATACATACGGGACTACCAACACATTCGAAATGGTGACATTATTTACAACAATTGATTGATAACTGAAACTTTCAAATATCAGGACATGTACAAAGCTTTAAAGCCAGGTATCTTTGATATACAGAATAAACTTTCAAGTAAACTGTATGATGCTAAGTTCTGTCCTGAATGCATGCAATATCATTTTCTACTCAGAAGACAAAAAAGAAGGCAGTGGCAGAACTCACCGTGTAGCCACTAGAAACAAGTGCTGCATCATACAAAAGATCTATAGCTCTCAAGGCATCTTCATCATTTGGATTGCTCTTGTATGCAGCCTGCAAACATTCTGAAAAGTTAAGAATCAAAAAGATAAAACATCAAGTAGAGATTAAGTTTACTGTTTGTCACCGTACATTTATTTCTTTAATGATTGGGTGCTCAGGGTTGATCTCAAACACCTTTCTCCCCTTCATGAACTCAAAACCAGAGGAATCGCCAACTGCTTGAGCTTTCATAAGTCTGCAAAAGAATCAGTTCTGTGTTAAATAATGCTAAAGAAAATTATATAATCATAAAACCAAAATAAACAAGAGAATCATTCACCTCTCCATATTGGCAGACCAACCAAACTTCCCAGATACCAAAACACAGGGTGATGAGCTCAGACGATTCGAGATTTGAACACTGGCAACTTTATCACCCAAATGTTTCTTGATCCAATCACAAGTTTGGCCAAATTCCTCTTTCATCACTTTCTCTTTTTCCTCATTCTTATCACCTACAGAAATCAAACCATGGAAATATATGGGGAAACCATAAAGTATTGTGAGAATTAATGTTCCAGCTGCCAAGTAAGCAGGTATAAGGAAGAAAGAACCATACATGACCACCCAAAGATAAATATAAGACTTCATGAGGTTAAGAAGATTTCATACACTAACCTAAATCCAGATCTTCCTTGCTAATGTCGACAAAATTCTTCTCCTTGTAAGATTTGAGATTTTGAATGGCAATTTCATCGATAGGATCAACCAGATAAAGCACCTAGGAAAATTGCACCCAAAATTTTCATTAAAATGAAGCAGAAGAATTATAGAAAGTATATATTTTAATTTTTCAGAAGAAGAAAGAGATTTACTTCAAGATCCTTCTGAAGAAGTCTCTCCAGGAAAGGTGCATTCCGAGCACTGGTCACGCTGTCAGCAGCAATGTAATAGATATCCTTCTGCTCAGCTTTCATGTTCTCAACGTACTCATCCAAACTAATCATCTCATCCTCACTTTGGGAAGAGAAGAACCGAAGCAATGGTGCAAGCCGCTTATGATTTTCACGATCTTCTATGCATCCCAATTTCAAATGTTTCCCAAAATTTTCCCAGAATGTCTCATAATCCTACAATTCAAACACACGTTAAGCATGAAAAACATAATGGCATAAGGCACTGCTCGATTCATATTTATTCACAAAAATGAAAAGGAAAACAAGTAAATGCTACAATAAATGGTTGAATTCTTATGTTTATAGCATGTATACTTGCAGAATCACAAAATAGGTGGATGTCAAACAAAGAGGCAGAGAAGAAGAGACAAGAAAAGAAATATTGAGCATACTCCTCTATTTTCACTCATGGATATCCCCAGAATCATGTCAAAGGCTTTTCGGACCAAACGTTTCCTCATGATTCGCACCTTCAAGAAGAGCACAGAGTTATAGTTAGATGCATTTCGAACCAAAATATTTTTTTCACTATCTGTTAACAACTGGGAAACAAAAAGGCAAAAAACTGGACGTACAATGCGACTTTCTTGAAGAATCTCACGTGAGACATTGAGTGGAAGGTCATTCGAGTCTACAACACCCTTGACAAAGCTTAGATATCGAGGGAACTATCACATCAGAAAGACAAACAGGTGCATACAGTTAGATACTCTTCAAACAAATACATCCCTCTCATGCACAAAGGGAAGACATTTCATTACCAATTCTCCATCAAAATCATCTGAAATGAAGACCCTTTTAACATAGAGTCTTATATTCTTCGTCTTGGAATTGACTATATCATCCTTTCCCATAGGAGAAACAGCCGGAACATAGAGTATGGAACGAAACTCCACCTCACCCTGCAAAAGCAATGTTTATAACATACATAGTTAAGCATTTTAGATAAGTGAACCAGTTACCATGTTAGAATTGCAAATCTTTTCAACAATATCATCCTCAAAGAGGAGTAAAGCTGCACTCCAATCCATTAACTCCAAAAGGTTTCTATCCAAAACCAGTTGCAGAAAGTTTCATAGCAAATAAGATCTATTGATCATAATCACTGTTGTTACCTCAGTTGTGAAGTGTGATGATGCTAATGGATCCGCGTACTCATTGAAAGTTTTCTTGTAGAACTCATTGTATTCCTCCGTAGTCACCTCCTTAGGGTTGCGTAGCTGCAAAAATCAAATTAAGATAAAATCACATATAAAACATTTTATAGCTGCAAACAAAGAAAATTAAGGAATTATAAAACTTACCCAAATTGGTTGAGTCTCATTTGCAAGCACCCAATCCCAATACCTTTCAACTATCTTTTTAGTTTTCTTCTTCTTCTGTTACATCAAAGTTGTAAAATAATCAAATGCATGTTGCTAATCAGTCTCTAGATGATGACACAGAAAAAACATAACAAAACAAGGTGATCACCTCAGTATTTCCATCTGGAGCATCCTCTTTGGCTTCAACTGGGTCCTCATCAACTTCAACCTGTGATAAGCGAAACATCACAGATTAGTTATTCCAAACAACCAGTAGATAGATTTAAAAGGAAAGATGCAGACATTGAAAGCACCTCTTTAGTAATTCCCTTCTCCTGCCAAGTGTAAATAGGGAATGAAACAAACTGTGAATAGTTCTTTACAAGCCTTTCAACCCGCTCAGGATGTGCAAAACCTTTGTCATCACGCTGAAAGTACACATACAATAAGAAACAAAATAAGTTCCAAGATTTCAAAACAAACCAAGGTACTAACGTATTGTCTGTCACTTAAGAGACCTTAAGATACAATGTAAGCCGTGTTCCTCTAGGAATGAGATTCTCAGGGTCTGTCTCCTCCCGAATAGTATAGGAGCTAGCATTTGCCTCTCCTTCCCATACATATTGCTTATCAGATTTTGGACTCTTAGTTGAGACAACCACCTAGAAATGCAACGAAGTACATGAGTAACTGGAACAAGAACTTCTGAATTTACATCATCTTCATCAATATAATATGTAACTTACCTTATCAGCAACAAGAAATGCTGAATAAAAGCCAACACCAAACTGACCAATCAAATTGTTATCGGTCCCAGCATCCTTGCTTTCCTGCATAATTAATCATCATTTTGAAGCCTACAACCAACAAAACCTAATATCAAGAAACATAACAATAACAATTTTATTAGACCTTCATGGCTTTTAAGAACTTGGCAGTTCCACTCTGTGCAATTGTTCCAAGGCAATCTACGAGATCTTGTCGAGTCATACCAATGCCAGAGTCACTGCAGAAAACAAACTAGTATTACAAGCATTGCCAAAAACAAATTATCAAATAAGGCTCCTTAAAGCTCATAAACTTACGTAATACTTATTATCCCATTATCTTTGTCAGTTTGGATACGGATGTCAAGATCAACAGCATCCTTCAAAAGCTGAGGCTCTGTAACACTTAGATACCGTAGCTTGTCTAAGGCATCGCTTGCATTACTGAGGAAAAAATTCAAAATTTCAAAAGGAATTAGATTTGAGGATTTCAAGCATTATATACATGGAATTAGTCAAAGAACTCTCTAATAACTAAGAGTTACTGAAAAAAACTGACTTTGAAAAAGATTAAGAAAATCCTCTGATTGGCCTATCTATGGATAACCTAGGGTAACAAATAAGGGTAATTATTTGATACACCGGCGGTGTAAATTTTGGACTCCACAAGTGGGTTGTGGGGTTGACACATGTCCATTTTCTGAATTAATTAAATTTTAAATATTTCAATCTAGTCCCTAGGGGACACATGTCACCCTTCAAGACCCGCTTGTGAAACTCCACTGACGGTATATTATACATAAACCCAACAAATAATTCAAAATTTCAATTTGTTCTTCTTACTTGAAAATCTCAAAAGTAAGACATGCTGATTGTCACTAGGAAAAAAATGGTAATTTAATATATCCAATCCAAGCATGGCAAATGACTTCTCAAAAAATACCTGATAAGCTCCCTAAGAAAGACCTCTTTGTTGCTGTACAAGCTGTTGACAATAAGATCCATGAGACGGCTAACCTGCCAGCCATGTAAGTAATAGTAACATTAGCAAAAGCCCATCAAAACTTTATATAAGAACTGATGAAAGTCCCCGCCCCAATATACCTCAGCTTGATACTCATATTTTTCCCCTGAAGGTGGAGGTGGATTTGCCGAATCCGATGCTGCCGCAGTTGACTCATGTCTGCAGCCCAAAAATAAACCACTTTTCAAGTTCAATTGAGTTGAATATCTGGCCGTGTTACACTTCCCTCCAGTTATTGCCGAGTACCACCTGTTCTTGTTATCACTCCCCACTGCCTGGTCGTAGTCCAATATTATATTAAAAAAAGAACAAAACTCATTAAGCACAGATCATATTAACATAAAATGCTCATTTGGCATAATTCATAAAGGAACGTATTTCCAGAAATCCTTTTCATTGTTCGTTATCGAAAAGGAAAATGCATATAACTATATAAAAACGAAATAATAATTTAAATTAGAACTTTTCCATTGATTCCAATCAATCATCAGTTCACTCTTGGCGAAACAGTAAAAGCATTTTTCTTCAGTTTCAATAAAAGGAAGAATCTTTTTTCCAATTCAAATAAAGAGTTAACACTGGGGGAAATGGGAGAGAGTACCGAATCAGGGAGGGGAGTGGAGGAGGAGACTGAAGCCGCCGCAGCGTTCCGGTAACGAGTGGGGGGTGCACGGAGGGCGGCGGAGACGGAGCGCCTAGAGAGGCGGTGCATGGCTGTAAATCAGAAGCAAATGATAAGCGAGCGAGTTTTCTTGTGAGCTGAGGATGATGACTCAGTGAGTTGGGAGAGAGGAGAGTGGGGGAATATAAATTACAATGGCGAGGGTTTTAGTAGGGTTTTGCTCTAAAATGGGTTTTGAGAAGAAGATTCTGGAGATGAATTGAAAACACATTTTTGGGTATTTTGGTCATGTAAGAATTAGAGGGTGAAGATTTGGTACGTGTAAGTCTACGATGAGCGTGGTTTAAGCAAATTCTACTGGCTGTCATTCTGCCACGTCATTGTTCTTTTTTCTTCTAATTTTCCTTGCATATATATATATAATATAGGCAAAAATCGGCCCGGCCCAAGTCCATTTATCAGGCTCTAAAACAGATTAAAGTTGGATCACATCTACATTCTATAAGAACTCCAATCACAAAAATTGTGGCCTCTAACATGAGAAAGAAATCCATCAATGAAATAACTACCAAACAAGTATGTATTGGTGTATTATTATTACAATTTAAACTTGTAACTTGTAATCCCTTTTTATTTCAAAAAAAAACTTGTAACTTGTTAGTAACTTTTAATCAATCGAGTTTTGAGTCAAAAAGTGAGGTGTTTTTTTTTTTTGGGTGAAAAAAAAAAGTGAGTACTACTTGGTTAGAATTTAAACTTTGACAATTTCGATTATTAAAGGAAGAATACGTACTTTATAGGCCAACACATGACATATTAATAATTAAAGGCCGGGTACCTTATTCAAAATAGTTAAATTCAAATATCTTTCATTAGAGTCTCGCACTGATGCATAATTTGTAATTTTAAAAGACTACACTACGAGTAAAAGTTCAATTAATTTTGGCTATGAATGTGTTGTCCAGGCTTCTTGATTTTGGTGTTGATCTTGGAGTCTTTTCTTTTCATCCTAAGTTTAGGAGAATTCATCTTACTCATCTACGTTTTGTTGATGATCTTCTTATCTTCACCAAAGGGTCCCTTGATTCTATTGTTGGTATTAAGAACTTGCTTGATCTGTTCTATTCTTTTTCTGGTCTTCAATTGAATTGTGAGAAAAGTGATTTATTCTCTGCTGAGATTTCTGATAATGTTTTGCAAGATATATGTTGTATGTTTCTGGTTTCAAACTGGGTAAACTACCTGTTAGGTATTTGGGTTTGTCTCTGGTCTCCAAAAGCCTTAGTGCTCGAGATTGTGCTACGTTAATTGACAATGTAAAGAGCAGAATCACTCATTGGACTGACAAGCATCTCTCGTTTGCTGGAAGACTTCAATTGGTGCAATCTGTTCTATTTAGTATCCAGAATTTCTGGTGCCAAAGCTTTATTCTTCCCAGTTCTGTTATTCAGAGACTTAATCAATTGTGCTCATCTTTCTTTTGGAAAGGTAATGATAATGGTGCCCAAGGAGCTCGAGTAAGCTGGGAATGGATCTGCCATCACAAATCTGAGGGAGGATTGGGGCTCAAGCACTTAGTTATTTGGAATCAGTGTTGTGTGTTGAAGCACCTTTGGAGAATCTATATGCAAGTTGGCTCTTTATGGATTGCTTGGGTTCATAGTTATATTCTTCAAGGGCAGAATATCATGGAAATTCCTAGCTTGCAACGCTACAGTTGGAATGTCGAGAAGGTGCTCAAACTTAGGAATATTGCAATGCAATTTATTCAGAGTAATGGTGCTTGGAACTTGCCTACGGATTCTTTTCAGCCTTCTGCAGTGTATGAGATTTTGAGACATAAGAATTTGAAGGTGAGTTGGCACAGACTGCTTTGGTATTCCTGCAATTTGCCAAAACACTCTATTGTGACTTGGATGGCCATTCTTGATAGGTTACCCACTAAAGATAGATTGCTTCACTGGAACATTCCCATCGATAATGTTGATTGTGTGCTTTGTGGATTATGCCCTGAATCTAGAGATCACCTTTTCTTTGATTGTGATTACTCTAAGTTGCTTTGGGAGCGTATTTTAAGGGCATGCAGTTTACATAGACCAGTTAAGGACTGAAATGGTGAGTTGCAATGGGCTGTTACTCGTATTAAGGGTAAGTCCTTGCTTACTTTGATTTTGAAGCTAGCATGGAATGCTTATTGCTATGCCATTTGGAGGGAGCGAAATACTAGAATTTTTCAGAGAAAGATGCAAACTGTGGACCATGTTTTTTCTGTTATCTCTAATGTTATTAGATCTAGACTTAATGGTTTTAGAAATGTTTCTAAGGACCCTATAAATTTGATCCTTTGTAATAATTGGAGTTTATGTTTGAACTGGTAGCTGTTATGCAGCTTCTTCTTTGTATTTTGGTTGACTTATAGCAGTTCTTTTTCCTGTTACTAGATGAATACATACATATTTATATATAAAAAAAAAAGTAATTCAATTAATTTGTAATAGACTCTTCTATTGAATTTTTGACTATAAAGATATATAGAGAAGAGCTTCAAAGTTTGAATAAACCTTCTAGTGACCAAAATTTAGAATATGATGATGACAACTTCAAATAAAAAAATGCGATGAATCAAAATCAGGAAAAGAAAGGAAGCAATTTATAAATCTCTATTGGTACTCTTATAAACCAAACCAACCTACTTGCTGCCATGTGTTGAAACATGTATCTCATCTATTCAAAATATTTGGTTCCTTTAGTAAGTTTCATAATTATATATATCAACTCTGTTATGATAAAAAAAAAATTATATCAACTACTCCCTCTGTCTCATATTATCTGTTCTTTTTGGGTCAAAATATTCTATCGTTGACCTTTAATTATACAAAAACTATATAGAATTAAATTTTAAAAAATTATATTTCGATTAAGTTAAGTCTTAAGCTTTTCAAAACATATTTTTTAAGAATTTGATTGTATATATTTTTTCTATAACTAAAGGTCAAAGGTAAGATTAGTTTGACTCAAAAGAGACAAATAATATGGGACGAAGGGAGTAATCAATTTGGGACCTCTCATTATTGTTACTGGCTTCTTAGTACCACAAAATTCTAGGTTATGATCTTACTTGTCGTGTGAGTGGTGATCTAGAAATTCGGACTTGAGTTATCAGAGAATCATGATCGTGATATAATTACGATTAATATTACTTCTGAAATTCTATATCAATAAATATTCTATAATATTAGTGCTGCACCAAAAATCTCTAAATTAAGGTATAAACATTTAGTTTATTTAGATTTTTTATTTTTTTTGAAGGAAAATCATTGATTTGGGGTTAAATTTAGAGAATTCGTAGCTAGATTTTGTATTAAGTATTGCTTTCGTCTGTGAGATATTTCTCATGTGTTGCACACCTTCGGAAGTTATGAAATTATATACATTTATTCATGTTGCCTTTTGAGATATGAGGGGGTCCAATTCTCCTAACAAGTTACTCTATGTCGTTTGCCTTGTAGGAACATATGAATAATTAAGCAAAATCATAACTGATATTATTGGTCTAGCAAGCTGCTGTCTGATCATGCCCAATAATCTTTGGTCGGAGATTTTGAGCCATATAAAAATCTTGACTACTTTGACACCAACCTAGATATCTACCTTGAGGCCCCTTCAGTTCATGGGAAGATTTTTGGGTTAGAACTTGAAAAAGAAAAATGAATCAATATATGCATGCTCTTTATAACAAACTCTAAACGTACAAACATCAAATCTCTTAAATATACTATAATATAACTGTTACATGTGGATGCATACTCAATTTCCATAAAAAAAAACTGGCTAATTAGTCTATTCTTTACAAGTTCATATGTGTAATTGATAAATTTAGAAGTTTAAAGACTAATTTATCCATCTTATGTGTGATTGACAAATTTAGAAGTTCAAAGACTAATTTATCCATCTTTTACAAGTTAAGGGCCAAAATGTATAATAAGCCATTAAAAAGGTAATTAATTTTCCAAAAGCATTGTGTCATTGACAAATTCTCTTCCTACAATGCCATTGTTGTGGTATACTAAGAATTGTGGAAGAATCACAGGCAGCAAAAGATGTAAACAAAACACAAATATCCATTTCTTCTTACATTCATCATGACCTTGGGGAACATACTTCCTTTTTTAAAATAAAATTAATATAAAAAAGATTAGAAATGGTCAAAACTTAAGAGCAAGTGTAAACATATCTATGGTGGAAAAAGTTAGGCGTCCAAAAAAATCACAATCCTTCTTCAAATCACATCAAATCACAGAAAAAAACAAATGCAAGATACAGAAAAGGAAGGGAAGGTCAATGCAGATTGTCTCCCATGAATGTTTTAGCGACAAAAGAGACTTCATTTCGTTACCAAAAAAGTAAACATCAAAAGAGTGATAGTATAAAGTTCCAATATAAATAGAGGGAAAAGAAGAGTCAAACAAGGAAAAACAGATACTATTATGGAAAGGGTTAAGAAAGAAGATTATAATCGCCGGCATATATATGCATCTGATTAAAAGTCAGAACCCACCGCATCATGCAACTTTACAAGCAGCAAAAAAACAGAAAAATTAAAATTTTAGCAAAAGTGAAAACCAACTAGTCCACCAACCATGCCACTACATTACAAGCATGCTCGACATCATGGTACAACCAATCAAACATGTAATTTCTTCCTACGAAAAGAAATCTAAATATCCCAATTTAGCACCCTTTTCTTGTCCTTTAACCAAAGTAACAAAACATGGAAGTTACAAATGCAGTTTCCACTTAAATGGAAATATTTTTGCACATTTCTGAGAATTTTAGCTGATTTGTATAATGATGATTTTGTTATGAATGATGAATTCTTGCAAATGAAGAAGCTAATAAGCTCTTGAAGTATTATGTCTATGCATTGAAGCAGCACACAAAGTCACTAACACCTGTTGTGTTGTGTTGAGTGGAAGGAGCTCAATACCTCTTAAGCAAGGTCTCAGGTTCGAGTCTTGTAATGACAAAAACATGTGTTCGGAGAGCTTCCCCTCATATGGGCCGGACGCAACTTGACTCCGGATTAGTCGGAGCTCAATGTAGCCACCGGATACCAGAGGGTTAGTATATTAAAAAAAAACACACTAAGTCAATCAGACTATTAAGCAAAGCTATGGATTTAGATTTTCCCACATTAGCTGATAAGTGTCAAAAATTTCCCAGCTGCTCTTAGATTGGTTATTGGTTAATTCTCAGATGATCAACAATGGCGGATGACAAAGACAGCAGAATTTTGTAAATTGTAGTTATGAAGATGGAGAATTGATCAGAATCCTTCATATGAATGTAAAAATGAAAGAAACTAGAAGAGTTTAACAGGGAGCAGAATGCAGTCAATATTCTCTGAATTCATGAACAATCTGAAGATGTACTCCAGCAATGTATATTATCAGTAAATATATAGTTATATATTACTCTTCCATTCTTAGTTTCTTACAGACCAGAAAAAAAGGATCAAGAAAAAAAGGGGAAGCAAAGAAAGCAGGTTACATAATCTAGTAATAATTAGATTACTCTACAGATGAAGAGAAGTATCAACATCAGAATAGTCAAAATTTTTAGATGTAGTGCTTGAAGTGGCTGCAGTATTAGGCCATAAACTTGTCGAATCTGGGATCGCCATAGCTCTGTAATCAGTTTGCCAGCTCTGTGAAGAGTTAAGTCCAAGAGAAAGTGAATCCTGAAGGGGTTGCCTGTAAGGTTGAATCAGCTGATCAGATTGGAAAGGCAATCTATTAGGCTGATCATACCGCATGGTTGGGGTACTACTGCTGCTGACAACAACACGCTCGGATTCAGAAAAAAGCTTGAGCAATTCTTTCTCTTCTCTCCTTTCTCTAACCTTCTGAAGTTGCCTAAACCTTTCTTGTAAAAGGGCAATGGAGGAACTAACCATAGTAGGATGATCACCAGTACCACCTTGCCTACCCATTGCAGGAAACTGGAAAATCCTTCTATTTGTGGAAAGAAAATTAAAATGGCTTTGATGCTTGTGGAAATGGTTGGTAAATGGTGTATTTATAGGAAATACTTGTGTTTTTCTCATGTTCTACACAAAATGTATACGGTTTTGTTGGCATCCCAAAATGATTCTGGGTGATGTAATATAAAGGGGGAATCGGCTGCTGTGGAACAAAATCCAAGCACAAGAGTAATGAAGCTAGTCTAGACATGGCTGGGTTGGTGTGAATGAATAGGCAAAAGGACTTGTTTAAGAGAGGATAAGTGTGAGAGATAGAGTCCAAAAGCAATGGGGACTTAGTTTTTGGAAGCAAGTTTTGTGGGGAATAAATGGTTAGGTAATGAAGTGTTGGCTTTGTGGCTTTAAAAACCAAGTTAGCTTCGGAGAAGATGGTGCATTCACTGGCACGTTTTTGGATTCATATGAATTTTTTTTTGGCTTTGGGTGTATGGAAAAAGACAGAAGATCAGAAGGAATAATTTTGGGAGTTTGATGTTTCTGATCAGACTCTCTTAAGAAAATATTAGTATATTGCTTTTATTATTGAAGAAAAAGAAAGGAAACCCACCACTCCACCACCAAGCATGACCTTACCTCTTTGTTTATGTATCTATTTCATCTTAAAGCTGACGAGGGTTTAACTGTGAAGAAAAGAATCATGGCCCAGCACATACATAACTCAAACTGAATTAGACTAACCTAAACCATGACACTTATTGATACAGACACAGACAAAACTGTTCCCGAGTCCACCACTCGATTCTTTAATCCTACCTCTAGAATCAACAAATTCCTTACTTTGTTCTTTTATATTTGGACCGCCTCGGAAATTGAATCCCAATCATTGAAACTAGCAAATCATTGATCATTGGAACTAAGAATTCAGCACTTTACTGGCTGACGACGATGTCACAAGCACATGTTAAAGAGGAAGAAGAAGAGGGAGGGGGGATATGAGACCGCAATCATATGGGAGTGGGATGTGGAAGAAAGTGTTCCCCCCAATATAAATCGATTTGGAATTTGCACTTTCTAATAAAAGGAAAAGATTGAAGAATTGCCATGTTTGTGTCTAATTCTGGACTAGTTTTCAAGGATATAGATGAATAAAAGCAAAATGACATAAGGAATGAGTCCAGTTATTATCGTTCGTTTGGAATTTACTATAATGTCGAAATAACTGCTTATTATTTTCTGATGCTGCAAATAATGTCAATCATAAACGTGCTATAGCCAGGTGTAAGGCAATAACACCAAAAAGATTTCATTTCCAAGAAACATCAGAATCAATAAAAAGTCTAGATAGAATATTGTCCTTGCATATCCATTTTTATCATAAGAACAGTTTGCTATTAGATTTAGTTGAACCACTTTCCCCAGGCCCCAACTGCAAACAAAAGGTTAAAGACAAAATCATGGTATTATGAGCTCTTTGTATGGCATACCATGAACTTGCTGTTTGCTAACTAATAAAAATCTGATATAGGCCTCTGCTTTTCAGGTGGTAATGGTGGGGGTGGGATATAGGTAAAAAGATATTTTAAATTCAAGCCACAATTGCAATCAGCAAAATAGTTCAATCCGATCCCATACTAAATGCCAACCCTGTCCATCCAAATTACCACCATTGGCCAATAGAACAATCTATTTACTTCAGAGCTAATTAGATACTGCCAAAGCAATTTGATCTAACAACTACTATTTTCAAATGCAATCTTTAAGACCACACAGACCTTTCTCAAGTTCTGCCTTCTGACTGAGCATCACCCATAATAGGCAAGATACAAGGTCATAAATCAGCACCAACTTTGTAGCCATCTGAACACATGGGCTACATTATATTAACCTGTAGCACATGGCATAAATGATTGGTAACAGAGTGAAACACTGTATCGATAGCATTATTCTAATGTCAAGTACTTCATGGTTTCTCCCAAGATGAAAATAATAGATGCTCAATCTCTGTAGATGCTTTTCTTTGAAAATGCCTTAAGATATGTACTAAATTTCCACTAGGATTAAACACAGAATCAAAAAGCAGATAATTGAGCTCACCCTAAAGTTTAGAAAAGAGGTGAGGGATTCAGAGACATCGGCAGGGGGTGTTGGGACTTGAGGAACTAAGAGGCAAGAACTTTACAAGCCTGGCATGAAAAAGTAGTGCAATAGTTATATTGGTGGGATTGAATGAGAGAGATTAAATAATAAAAGCAGGTGAAGTAGGGTATGCCACTCTTGGAGTTTGACTGAGGGCTCAACTGGCAGTGGCTGCTCATAGAGAGGATGCATATATAGAGAAATCAAAATAGTTATGGTGCAAGTCCACATTTCCCCCTTTTTCTTTTCGTTTTGGCTGTTGAGGCACAGTTTCCATTTGGAGAAATAATCCATGAAACAGTGGTGATGTGAAATAAATATGACCATGTCTGGAATAAATATGATCACACATAAACTTTGGGATGGATATAAAATTGCTGACATGAAATAGCCACTTGAAATAATCTTTTTTATTTTATTTGAATGATGCTTCCCCCATCAGGTTTTGTTAACGATAAACCAAATCAAAAGGGGACTATTAACTTGACATTCACAGATTTATGAATAGAGTTACAATCTTGGCAGTAGAGCAACAGCCAAGGAAAAAAAATAAATCAATTTCATGATTGATGTTTTTTAATTGATTTCATATGAAGTATACCTTTATAACCAGCTATCAATGTTGCTTCGCCAAAAAAAAAAAAAAAAACCAGCTATCAATGTTGATCAAAAAGTTAGAAGACAGCCTTTCAAACTACTCAGCGCAGCACCAAATCCTGCAAACAACATTCATCCAGACTTGTCAGTTCCTTACCCATTGACATTTTTATTTTGGATAAAAAAAAGGAAGCAAAAAGGAACATGGTTTAGCATAAAATTAACCAAACTGTTTGCCATGTGAAACAAGGACCAGTTAGACAAATATCAACAATCAAGCATATATTTAGCACAACGAGGAACCAATGTTCAAGCTATAAATAATATGGAGATGTGTAACTTTAATTTTGTATGTTTGGGAAATCATAGGCTTATAGACAATTAAAATTTATTTACCAACCACTTGTGCTAAGCTTGGTGGCTGAATGCAGGAGAGAGTAAATTGATAATGCTTGGTCTGAATTTGTGTTGCGCGAAAACAGAATCCATTTTGAAAATGAGTTAACAAATTATTGTTTGTGCTAATACAGATTATTATGCTTCTTAAGATAGTTAGTGATGAATGTAGATGGTGGCAGCACAGTAATAGCGGTGAGGGTTTTTGTGTGATGGCAGTAGCAGAACAAGGGTATTTGCACAACAACTTCACCATTGAATATGTAGTGCGATAACCCATAAACAGGATTTGTAGACCAGGTGATAATAGTAACATCATGTTGGTAGCCTGAGTGGCAGGGGCAGAGATAATATTGGTGAGTCAATGACAACATCAATAGATTGGTATCATGTTGTGGCAAGTAATAACAGATATTGAAAGTAGTAATAATAATAAGATGCAACAGTGGTGAAGACAACATGATACCAGCAGGACCAGATGTTTAGCAAGATGCTGGTAGTAATAAACACCATTGTGTTCTGTGTTCCACAAACAATAGCAGAACAATTAATGGCACTTTCCAACTGTTCTGTGTTCACCACTATTGCATCATCTACCGTATATTGAAGAATTTGTGCACTCAAAATCTCAGAAAAGTAAATCATTCAAGGATTTAAACTAGACATTAGGACAAAATACATGCAACGGCATTCGAAACAAAAAATGGAAGCTGTCACAAACTTCTTAAATCTAAATTAAAGCACTAACCTGGAGCTAGGAAACAACGTAACGCTGAGAAGATTTTTTTTATTAGTCTAAAGAGGGAATTTTGCCTTCTCAACTTATATAAATCATGCAAAGATTTCATAACCTTATCACCGTCAAATATTTCTAAAATGATCCTCTAAGCACAGACTGAAGTGAGAAAATATTAGTTATCCAAAAAAAAAAGGTGAGAATATTCTCAAAGCTTCTCATAACTTGTGACAAATTCCATTGTCACGAGTAAAAAGAAGGTAGCAAGATACAGAGAAGATCACCACTCAAAAACTAGATTGACAATTTCTATCGTCACAAGTTCCAGAATCCAAACACAAGAATTAACACAAAAGGGGAGAATTGACACAAAAGAAGAAAAATATATAGATCAAGATATATTTATATATGAAGGTCAACCAAATGCAACTTCATCATCTTTAACCAGAAGATTCCTGAAAATTACATTTTTCATGTTTTACCTGAGTATAATTAGCTCTTCCAAGAGTAGACTGCATGGATCTTCTTGACATCTTATCATGGAGTCCAAATATCAAACTTAGGAAAGCATATTTTCTGGAACATTGGAACAAACATAGACCATCAGACTCTGCAATGATTATAAACAGTTTAAAATAAGTGAGGATGATGAAGCATCAAAATAACAGACAAAGCCGATGAATTATGGTGATCAACAGAGTAAAAATTTTTAGAAAAATGGTACTTGGATAAGAAACAATATTTTCATACCATGTAAAAGGTGGAGTTGCAATGTCATGACAGCCCAAAACTTTTATGTACATGTGTGCAAACTGTTTACAACCATAGCTCATTTTACAGATATATTTATCTGTATTGGACAGTGCTGCATCCCACCTCTTGGTGATTACAAAGGCAAGCTCAATTCATTGTGTATCCCTCACATTTCTCGATTTGCTATCAGTTTGATCTGCTTCTATTAATTCATATTTTAAGCGTTCTTTGTCCAAAATTCTGTATGTCAGCAAATTAGGAGCATAGTCTCTAGATTCCATGATGTCAAAAAGCTTCATGCATAGATCTGACTGTCCTTCCTTCAGCAAACCATCAATTAGCACCGTCCACACAATCTCATCAGGATTCCAATCTTTCATGATCATGCTCTCAAATAACGTCTGAGCTTCTTTCACCTGATCCACCTTGCAAAGGGCACAAATGACGGCTCTATAATTTTCTAAAGGAGGATCCCAACCTTCAGTCAACATCAGGTTTAAAGTTTCTAAAGCACGACTGACTTCTAAGTTCTTACAATATGCAAATGTTAGCGCACAGAGGATGTCTTTATTCAGAGAAAGACCTTTCTCTTTCATATGTGCCACTAACTGATCTAACTCATAGTATCTGCCTTCTCTACACAAGCCAGTAACCAATGCACTGTATATATCAATAGTTGGTTCAAAACCAATTCCTGACAATCTTGATAGCAGGTTATGCATCAGCCCAAAATTCTTTAAACTCCCATCTACGCTACCACCATAGACCATTCCGCTTTGAGCAACAACCTTTTCTGTCAGTAACTCAAATTCTTTTTGCAACCCTTTCAACAAGACACCAAAAGTGCGGTAGTTAGGTTTAAAACCTGTATCAATCATCCGACGCAGAAGCAAGAATGCGTGATTCAACCTACCAAGTGTAACAAAACCATCAATGAGTGAGGTAAATGTAACCTCATCAGGTCCCAATCCTTTGCTCACCATTTCATCAAGTAAAGTTTCTGCATGAGCAGCCTTCCCTTCTTGACATAGGCCATGAATAAGCGAACTGTATGTGAAAACATTCGGTGAGCAATTTTTCTCTTTCATTTCCTGGAAAATCTTAAATGCAAGATCAGTCTTACCATTTTTACAAATCCCATCAATCATGCATGTGTAGGTAATTACATTGGGCAGCAATCCTTTCTCTGCCATCTTACTAACTAATTTTTCCACTTCAGAAAACTTATCGGCTTGAGATAAACCATTTATTATGGCATTATAAGTTTCAATCCCAGGAAAGCAGCCATATTGCTCCATCTTTTCAAATAAGGACAAGGCAACATCCATTTTCCCTTCTTTCGAGTAGCCATCAATTATGGCAGTGTAAGTAACTTGATTTGGACTTATCCCACATTCCAACATTTCACAGAAAAGGCTGGATGCAGAATCCTTCTTCCCCCACTTGCAAAATCCTGAAATAAGTTCAGAATAAGTCCACTCATTAGGTCCATGCTTGCTCTCCTTCATCATTTCAAACAATCTCAAAGCATTGTTCAGATTCCCTTTCTTAAGGTATCCACCAATCAGGGTGTTGTAGGTTATCAAAGTTGGAGAGGGACCAACTGAGACCATTTTATGGAAGAGAACCATTGCCTTCTCAGTATCACCCACTGAGCAAAGTCCATTTATAATCACATTGTATGTTCGGGCATCTGGCATACTGTGTCTCACCGTCCAATCAAAAATCTCGAAAGCAACGGCAAATCTTTTTTCAGCACACAATTCATCTATTAGTACATTGTAAGTAACCGTGCTAGGAACCAGACCATTCTTTACCATTTTGTGGTAGAACCCAATTGCCATTTCAGGTTTGCACACCCGAAACATTCCACTAATCAATGCAGTATATGTTTGCACATTAGGATTACACCCTGACTTCCTCATACTTCCCACAATTTGAATTGCCTCGTCCACACGTCCAAACTTACATAAAGAGCTAATAGGAACAGTATAGGTATAAACGGTAGGTCTAATCCCTTTCTCTACCATCTCTTCCAACATACCAAGAGCCTCATCCAGTCTACCCACATTGCACAACCCATTGATCAAAATCGAATACGTGACTGAATTCGGATCACAACCCTCCTTTACCATTTTATCGAAAACCTCAAAAGCCAAATCCAAATTCTGATTCCTACAATGCCCTAAAATGAATGAAGTATATGTAAAGGTATCTGGGGACATATCATACTGAAAAATTCTGTTCAAAATCAACTCAGCCTCACGAACTTTCCCTTTCTTACACAATATATTGATCATAGCATTAAATGTTACTAAATTCGGTTTAATCCCACTATGTAACAGTTGGATATAAACATCCTTAGCTAAAGTAAGCATCTCAAATTTTCCACATTGAATCAAAAGTGTATTGAAACTGTACAAAGTAAAGACAAAACCAGAACTGCGATTAATACCATTTAAAAACTCAAATACCCTTTTAACTTCTTCTTCATTTCTACAAGCTTTGATCATCAGAATCCTAACATGGTCCGCCGGAGCAAAGTTTCGATCTTTGGCAAGCCTATTCAACATGTTAATGTAACAACCCATGTCATGTTTGTAAGAATGCCACTTTGAGACCCAAAAAAAGAATTCCAAAACGGAGTCCGTGTTTTGGTGGGTGGTGATTATCTGGGACACGTGGTGGGGTTTCAAGTAGGGGGTTAATCGATGGAGCTCTGAGTTCTGCTTCCATGGACGATGGGATATGATATTGCAGACTGTGGAGACCAAGGAAGATTGATTATTTGATTCGGAAGAGAAGGGAAGGCAATGGCGGCGGCGAGATAAGGGGGAAAAGAGTTTGGGAGATGGGATTTTGAGAAAAGGCTTTAACATTGCGGGTGGGGATTTGCATTCATTGAGGAACGGAAATGGATTCCCTTGTAAGGTGCGGCGGATTGGGTAGCTGATTAAAGCAAGGAAAGTAAAGTAGGCAACGTGGTCAGGCCAGGACCATAATATCCAGCTACAAGTAGAAAAGCATAGAGATCAAGCTGGTTGTTGTGTGAGTCACATCGAGTCATCGACCCTGTAATGCTAGGGTCGGCCGAAGCTTGAAGCACTGCTTGTTATGTGTCTAAGTTACCAGTTTGTAAATAAAAATGGTGAACCTATTTCTAGGGTTTTTTTTTTTTTTTTTTAATTATTTATTTATAAAAAAAACCAATGGTGAACGGTAAAGTAAATAAACAACTACTAGTAAACAATTACTACTAGTAAAAAACCGGTTAATCAATAAACAAACCAACCTGCCCAACAGATAATAAGCAGACCAGACTGTCAATATATATTTTTTTTGCTTACTTTTTTTAGGCCGTACTTTTTTTTTAACTATGGGTAATCCGATCGTCAATTCGAGTAGTCGGCTATTCAAACTCGAGCTCAATACTCAACTCGAGTCTAATCGAATTTTGATTATCATGCTCGAGTTTGACTCGATAAGTTCAATACTTAATTAAAAAACTTTAAATAATTTATTTTAATTCAAACTTGAACTCAAGTTTGAGCTTGACATGTATGTATATATATATATATATATTCTAGTTTTAGTTTTCACGTGCGTTGCACGTGACTCAACATGTTTCGAATGAATATTTTTATGAAATTTTGATAACTATCCTATTAAATTTTGATAACCACGCTATGAAAAATTTTGATAATTTCCTATGAAATTGTGATAAATTCCATATGAAACTTTGATAACCTAACTATGAAATTTTGATAAATCTTCCTATGAAATTTTGTAACTTTCCCTATGAGATTTTGTTAATCTCCTTATAATTTTTTTATACTATAGTATGAAATTTCGACAATCTCTCTATAAAATTATATATCATTATCAGATTGAGCTTCTCTATTTAGTACTATATATAAATCATTCATAGAAAACTCTTTCATTCTCAGATCAAGCTCGTCCGTTCAGTCATACAAACATATATAATTCATATTGAACTCCTCCCTTTGATAGTATATAAATATACATATTCGAATTGAGCTTCTCCACTCGATAGTATATAGAGCACGTTATCACACTGAGTTCCTTCATTCAACATTCCTCCATATAACATATTATCAATTTGAGCTCTTCATTCAACGTTACTCCAAATGGTACATTATCAGTTTTAGTGCTCTCATGTTCACCAACCTTTTATGGAGCATATTGTTTATTTGAAAATAATGAAGAAAATAAGTTAAAAAGAGTGATAAAGGAAAAATGAAATTCCCAAAGCATGACAAGAAGTCATCAATACCATACCTAAACTGTAGTTTTTTTTTATAACTGCAAAAATAACAGAAATTTTAAAATGAAAAAGAAAAATTCAAACTCTTTTCATGGCCATTGACCATTGTAACATTTAAGAAAAATGATACCAAAATTACAAATGCAATAATCATATATTTATCATCATCGATTTTTTTTGCTACATATTTATTATCATCGTTAATAATTTGGATATAGTAGTTAGAAATATATATATATATATATATAATATAGTTTGAGTAAGATTTAAAATTTTAAACTTAAAATTAAGTCATAAATAAATACTATATATAGTAGAAATTGGGTTGGCCAATAATATATATATATATATATATATAACATTAAAGTCTAATTTTAAGTAATGGTAATTTTTAAGGAAAAAATAATGGCAATTTAGAAATATTTTTTTTAAAAAAGGTGTCAATTGGAAAACACAAATCGTACTTATATATACAGATTTGGAGAAACTATCGATTTTGTTTCATTCCGGCCCAGTAGGCCTATTAGGTTCGTCTAAGTCCATGAAACCTGAATTGCCAAGCCATATGTCTTGAAGCCTAAATATGAAAACAACAGGATATGAGTGAAAATAGCAGAAATATCAAAGCATGAAAACAATAAACACGTCAAGACAAACAAAACAAACAAAATAAAGCAACCAATTTATTAACCCTAGATCTTGTTTAAACTAAGTGAGGCCTGACTCTCTAACAGTCCCCAGCGGAGTCGCCAAGCTGTCGAAACGTGCGGGTCCGGGTAACCCTGCCGAGACGACGTTGGTAAAAAGGAGTCGCCAATAATCTTTTTTATGGTGTGATTAGCCACCTATCTTAAGTTTAATACTGACCTAGGCTTGGCGAAGGTAGTTGATCGGTTGTCAGCAAATCATAAAAATAAAATTCCTAACAATTACTAACTAAAGATAGTTAGGGCAAGTAGGGGTCGAAACCACAGAGAGAAATGTTATTATTCTTTTTCTTAAAATAAACAAATAGAATAAAGAAGATTTTGAGAGTAAAATTAGGTTAAACCAATCTAGCAATTAAAATTATCTAAGAACGCAATCAAGAAAATTAAAGAAAACAATTAATCAAAAAGCAGAGAATAAATTGAGAAAATAATTAAAAGAACCCTCCAACATAGAATTAATATCCCTCTTGACAACAATAACACGGATCATTGATATCTAAAGATTATGAAAACAATGGATAGCTTGCTTGGAATTTAATCCTAAATTACCTTAATTAGATAAAGCTCTTGATCCAGTGTGAATTATCCCTTTTATCCTTTAAACAATTACCTCTTGATCCAGTGTGATAATTACTCAAGAATAAAGCATTAAGATCTAGTAATTTACAAGCACAATGGGCAATTTAAAATTGGTCAAAGATTCTTAAATCCCTTGAAAGGAAGATCCTTCGCTTCCAATTGCTACCAAACAATTAAATCCGAAGATCCTTCAAGATTTTAATTTAGCTAATGCTACTTAATTTATCAAGAAAGTGCATGCTCCAATCTATCAAAACAAGCAACATAGAATTCATGCAGAGATATTAAGAAATACCCTATTAATTTTCATATAAAAGCACAAAATCTCACCATGATATAAGTCAAGAGATCAATTAAATTCTACATTGGAGAAAATAAAAGGATTACTCACTCATGAATTGAGTGAGCATCCAAAGAAAAGAAGAAAAACTTATCTAAGGATGGGAAGAAGATGGGCCGGCGGCTCCTAGAGCAAAACTCCTCCAAATCTTCAACAATTCTTGAAAATAAAATCTCTAGATCTACATACCTCAAAAACCTAGACCTAAGGTGGCTATTTATAGTGGAAATAATCCTAGAAAATCAAATCCTAACTTGGAAAGGGGTCTAAGTCGGTTTTGAGTCTAACTTAGAGTCTAAGTTAGATTAAAAATCATCCTAGAGTAGAATCCAAGTCAAAATAGGATCCTGAAATTTTGCTGAATTCGTGCAGGGACTTCGACGTCATTTTTGGACTTGAAAACGGCAGAACTGGGTCTTGGACTTCAAAGGAAAGTTGTAGATCTCGGAGTTAGATTTCCAACGAGTACTCATGGGCTTCAAACGGAGGTCTGAGCAGAAAGTTATGATTTTTCTACCAAAACTGCGCCTGAATCCTAATCCTGTTAGGACTAGAATCGGGAATCTACGGGATTTTGGTATTTCCTTGGATTTAGGAGTCATTAATTGGGATTTTAATTCCAATTAATATTTTATATGGGCTGAGTATTTTCCCATATAAATTATCCAAAATTCCTTAGCTTCTGGGCTTCTTCATGGCTTGTCTTCAATCCTTCGCAATTAAAGCTTCATTCTTCAATTCTTGCTCTTGGAAATAATTCTTCAATGGTTTTCAAATCTTCAAATTGTCTTCTAAGTCTTCAAACACGAACTTCGAATCTCCAAATCTATGCTTAAAATTACTTTGCTCATATCTGTGTAAAAAGACATCAAAATAGCTCCAAAAGTAGTGAAAATTATCAAATTATCAATTTCACATCTTATAAGGACTCAAAACAAATATTAACAAAATAGCATATATTTAAGCATAAATTGATCCAAAAACATAATAAAATAGCCATAAAAATAGGGTTGTTTTTGGCTCGATCATATTTTCCCCCACACTTGAACTTTGCTAGTCCCTTAGCAAATCAATGTGTAAGTTAATCAAAAACCAATTTTCAAGAAATCAATTTTGAATCCATACACACATCAAAGAATCAATTCAATCATGAAATCAAAATAACAAAGAATAATAATAATACTTAATCTAAAAATCAAGAAACAACAAGCATCATCATTCTTAAGTAGCCAAAATCAAAGTAGCTTTAATCACTTACCATTTTTCACTTTCTATAACTACTTCTTTCTATAAGCTTATGTTTTCCTCTCTTTCTCCATTACTCAAAAGATTGCAATGTCATAAATATAAATCAAGGGTCATTATGGGTTATAATAGATTTTCAATGGTAATTGTTTTAGAAAATTGAGGTTACTAACCTCGAAGTGTTCATGATTTGGGGTTACTAACTCCCATTTTTGAGGCTACTAGCACTCTAGAAGGACTCCTTCTTTATTTTTTCAGAGGGACAATATTTCTGTAATTCCATGCCTCTTATCCTCTTTCCAAGGGTTACTAACTCCTTTTGTTCAAGAAAAGAGTGACAACAATGGGTTTTTTTTTTTATTTACAGAAATACCTCTTCTCCTCTATCATGAAAACACTTCTTTTTATGAAAACAATTTTTTTTTTAATTACCCTTTATAGTAGATAGTCCCCCACACTTATTCTTGACATATATCCATGGCATACTTTCTCAATCATAATTTCAATCAAGATTGAACACAAGTTCTAGAAATAGATAATCATATAGGCAATTAATGAATAAGATCAATATCACAGACTTCAATTATACCTAATTCTAAGAAATCAAACAACATGCTATAACTCAATCAATAAATCAAACATTATTAAAATTCTAAGCATTCATCAATCATAATTAAATCAATTAATCAAAATATGCATGAAAATTCAAAATTTTATCTTTAAAAATCAATTTTTCGAAAATTTTTTCAAAAATTGGGGAAATAAGATCAATCAAAAACAATCAAATTCTATCCTAGGTTCTCATGCAAACAAGGACTATCATATGACTCAATTATTCAAGTAAAAACCCTATCAAGTATTCACCCCCCCACACTTAAAATTCACATTGTCCTCAATGTAGAAGTAATCAAACAAAGCATGCAATATCATCTTACCAAAAATAAAGAGTTAAGGTTCATGAAAACATACCTGGGCAGCCTTGATGAAGATAATTACTCAATCATAAAAGACAATAGAAAATTAAAGTGATAGGAAAATAAAACTAAATAGTTTATTAATGAAACTTGAAAATTAAAGACATAAGATAAAGGAAATTGAAAATTAAAGCATAAATAACTAATCCTAAGATGCATAAATCTTAAAAACAAGAACACTTAAAACTAAACCTAAATTGGTTTATGAATAGCCTTCTCCAATAAATTGAAGAGGTCATCCAAATTCCCAATTATGTTATTAAAATCATCTCTTAAGCTAGTAATTTGATCACTAATTTGATTGCACCGAACAAGGGAAGGGTGAAGCTCCTCCTTTTCTTGATTAACCTCCTCTTCCTCTTCCTTATTCTCATCACTAGAAGCATCACTTGAAATATCAATTACCACAGTAGCAATTTTCTCTTGAACTTCTTGTAAAGAAACCTTTGGTGCAATAGGGGGTGATAATTGATCATCCTTCTCTTCAAGGGTAGAAATAGAAGCAACTTGTTGAACCCTTGGTTGATTAGAAGATGAAGCAAAATTGGGATCATGAAACCTTTGAGGGAAAGGAACACAACTTGTAGGGCGAGATGGAGGCCGAAAAGGTTTGACTCGATACCCTCCAAACCTTGGCATAGGGTTTGGCTTGCTCCATTGTTCAACTTGAGGTCTTATCCTTCCATTAAAATTCCTTGGTCCATGGGGATAAGAAAACTGATTTCCATAAGGATGGAATCGATTCTTAAACTCTTGGATTGCTCTCTCCTTGGATCTCATAATAGCATCATGGGACTTGTTAACCGTATTCAAAAGAAATTGATAAATCATCCTTGCTTTGAAACCGGGCTTAGTAGCAATTTCTTCCTTGGGTAGTGTTGCTATCATGCTCAAAAGCTCTTGACAATCTTGACGAAGGAAACTTCCTTGAAATTTTTCACCAAATTGGGAGGCTCCAATTTGATAAAATTGTCTTCGAAAATTCTTGAATTGAACTTCAAAATCCATGGAAGTAAGCATCATTGACATCTTCAAAAAAATTGGGGGAAGAACTTACCGAAATTCTTGCTTTCCTTCTTGTCGATGAAGTGTGTCCTCCTTAGTCGACTATTGCTCTCCTTGAAGTTGATAATTTCACTCCTTGAAATCGACAATTTCTTAGTCAAATTGTTCTTCTCTTTAGTCGAGAATTTGCGTCCTTGAAATTGACAAATCCTTTGTCAATTTGGTTCTTGTCGACACCTTTTATCGACTTTGCTTCCTTGGATAGTCGATGCTTGCTTTTATTTTCTTAAAGTCGACAATCTTAGTCGACACTAGCTCCTTATGTCGATGTTAATCTTGATCCTTGAAGTCGACAATTTTGCTTCCACTTATCGACACTTACTCCTTATGTCGACTTGGCTTGCTTCAAATTTTGCTCTCAACCGAACTTTGCTTCTAATTTTTGCTTCTTAATTGTGAAGAATACAGGAGGAGTAGAGGTGTTTATATAGTGATCAAATCCTATGCTTAAAAGGTTTTAGTTAGGGTAAAAAGTTAGAAACATACCTTGATTAGGAATCCTTTACCTTGTAGGAAGAGGTCATCTTTCTCCTTATGCAATTTGGAAGATATAATCCTATGTAATATAGGAGTACATGGTGCAAGGAAGGAAAAGAGAGAAAGAACGTTACTTACCTTGGTATCTCTCGGGTTGCCCTAGCTTGAGGAAGCAGCAGTGGCTGCTTGATGTACTGCCTATTGTGGCAGAGGCAGCATCTTGCTGCTTATGCAGCAGCTGCTCGCGGCTTGTAGGCCTCAGCGCTGCCTACGCAGCAGCAGCATGTCGCTGCTTTAACGCAGCAGCAGCATGTCGCAGCATCAGCGGTAACAGCTGCCTCGCGGATAGCTCGAGGCAACTGTCCGCTTGAGGCAGCAGTGCCGCTGCTTGTGAAGGCGTTGCTGAGCAGCTTGGCCAAGCTGCTGGGGCGCCAGGCGGTGGTAGCAAGCTTGCTTTGCGTGGCCTGGTGCCGTGCTTGCTAGGCTTTGCTTGCACAATGATGCAACATAGTCATGTTGCACATGCTTCATCTTGATGAATTTTTTTCAATAAAGAAAGAAAATTCATTAATTCCTATCAAGCAAAATCAAAGAAAAATTAGTGTATAAATTAAAAATAAAATTAAAAGTAAAATTAATTATTCAAGGAATTAAAATTGGGTTGCCTCCCAACAAGCGCTTGCTTAAAGCCATTAGCTCGACTCCTTTTCTTCCTCTCCCTTTGTTAAGGTGGATCATACCACTTCAAAGCATAAAGCAAATATGACGAGATTCGAAGAATATGAACACAAAAATATGAAAGATAAAAGAAGAGATAAGGAAAGAAATAACCAATTTTGTTGAGGGCGACTCCATGAATAGCTAGGAATGACAATGCCATCTTTGCTGCCGTGTTTGGTTGATGCAATGGGTGCTTTCGGCATTCTTGATTGGCATTACTATCTTCGTGCCTTTGGAAAGTGTCCTCGTCTTGGCAAATTATCTTGTCCTCCAGAAAGAATTGATCCATAGATATCCATTCCGCGTGTTTGATATCTTCAAAGCATTCAGACTCAAGAAGTTTGTTGATTCCCAAGAAATCTTGATCTTCATGTTCCAAAAGCTGGTTGTCAACAGAATTCAGCATGATTGTGTCTTTTGGCTCGAGATGTCCGAGTTGCTCATCATCTGGTGGCTCTTCTTAGGACTTGACAAGTCGTGGAGGAGAAGGTGGAAGGATGTCCATCTTGATATTTGCTTTCTCAATCTTGGGAACTTCCATTGGTGGAGTAGGAACACCAACCATGCTAGGAACACCATCGTCATTGAAGAAAAATTGAGAGAAGTTTGTCGAATCAAGTTCATATGGTTCCAAACCATCCCTTGTTTCACTTGACACTCCTTCAACTTCCTTCACAATTGGAATGTCGGCAACATCATGAAATTCACCTTCAACCTTACTTGGTTCAGGATGGACGGGTTCCTCCCATGATGATGTCGCTTCGATCGATGCCTCATGATATTCCCTTGCGCTCTTGCCTACCTCTTCTGGCGTCAGGACTTCTGCTTCCTCGATTTCTTCTTCATCTAAGCTCCTTGTAAGTACCAATTCAAGTTCATCTTCATGGTGAAGTGATTGAACTTGTTCAGAACAAACTTCAATGGCATCGATGGCACAGATAGAATGAATCTCAGCAGGAGATTTCATGGCTTCATAAATATTGAATTCAATGAGTTTCCCATCAAATTCCATGCTGAGTTTTCCATCTTGGACTTCATATTTTGTTCTGGCTGTGGCAAGAAAACGTCTTCCTAGCAGCAACGGCAAATGAGGTAGATGATGGTCATCTTCACTCATCTTCAGGACATAGAAATCTGCAGGAAAAACAAAATCTCCAATCTGCACTAAAACATCTTCAACTAAACCCTCGGGTTTAATGTTAGTTCTATCAGCAAATTGTATAGTCAGATCAGTTTTAGTCACAGGTTCAATTTTCAATTGTGAATAGACAGAATAAGGCATAATGTTAATTGGAGATCCGAATTCACACATGGCCTTTTCTATCTGATTCTTCCCTATTTTACAAGGAATAGAAAAAGATCCTATATCATGACTTTTATGATGCAGTTTTCTCTGGTATGCAGCAGATACATTCTCATTCATGCAAGCATATTTTTCAGAAAACTTACTCTTAGTCATGCATAATTCTTTGAGAAAGTTTGCGTACCTGGGTTTTCAGGCAACTTTATCAAGCAATGGAATATTTACCTCTATATTCCGTAGTGAATTAAGTTGCATTGCAAACCTTTGAGGGAACGGTATTGGATCATACTTCTCTTGCATCTCTTCCATCCATTCTTCTTCGGCTTGAATTTGAGCAGCGGTTACTGGTGAAGTGCGCCTACCCTTCTTGTTTCTGGTCGAAAGCTTCCTTTTTTCTGGTGATTGAACGTTGGGCACAGCTTCTGGTGGTGGTGCAGTAGAGAAAGCAGGTGCTATCGGAAGTGGAAGTT
>AWUE01013804.1:0-14355 GCA_001974825.2 Corchorus olitorius | reverse complement strand
GTTTTAAACTTTTTATAGTTTTACTCAACTAAAAACTCTATTTTTATTTAATTAAATCTAATATCCTTATAACTATTTAATTATACTTTTTATATTAGAATTTTTAAATATACTTTTATAGTTTTACTCAAATAAAAACTCTATTTTTTATTTATATACCTATTTTATTTTTACCATTTTACTAATTTAATTAAAAAACTTAGATATATTACAATTTTTAAAAATATTCCTTAAATAAAATTGTTTAAATTTTACAATTTTCTTTAGAAATAAACTTTTACAGTTATTCTACTAAAAACTCTATTTTATTTAATTAAATTCAATATTTTTTATAAATATTTTATTTTTACCATTTTAATTTTAAAAAATTGGAGGCTTTTTGGTAGGTTTGGAGTTTGGACCCATTTCAATTATAATATAAACTAATAAAAGTATTATTATCAAGTTAAAAAGTTAAAAAGAAGGTGCCTAATAATTAATTATTCATATTTTTTAAAACTAATTAAGTTAAAAATTTATTTAAAATTTAATTATTGTGATTGATTTTTTCTATTTTTGAAGTGTACGTATTGGTAGTTTAATGTAGTGGGGTGTATAACAAGAATTTAAAATTTTTAAAAATAAAAAGAAGAGTAACATACAAATATTCCTTTGACTTATAAAGTTATAGGAGTTAAATACAAAAAAAAAAGTCAATCGGGCGGGTTGGACGGGTTTCAGGTTCGGGTCATCTTGGACCATGTCAAATGTGTCAGGTAATTTTCTCGGGTCATTCGGGTTTCGGCTCATCTTGGTTCAGGTCATTCGGGTCTCGGGTTTGCTGGGTTTAGGGTCATGCTGGTTCGGGTTTTGACCTCAGGTCACTCGGGTTCTTGATCATTCGGGTTTTGGGTTTTTCGGGTCTAGGACTCGGATCAATTGGGTCATTCTTGAATTTTTTAATGTTTAATTCTTAAATTTATTTAATGTCTTAATTATTCAATTTATTTTACAATCCACTATCGGTTAAGTTTAGTAAACTGCATATACGGGTTAAAGAGTTGACATGTGTCCCTTTATATATTAATAATTTTGAATATTAAATATGTAATTAAGTATGAAGTGGGGGTGTATGTTCAAATAAATATTAAATATAATATCTAAATTTATTATGTTCTTTCCTAATAGAAAAATTGTCAAGAAATTACTAATTAATTATTATTATTTATTCATTATGTAAAAAACAAATTACTAATTATAATCTTATATAGTATTTATTCATATATAATAATTGTTCATATAATGAAATTTAGCAAATTTAATCATAATAGGTAAAATTATAACAATAATATAATTATTATTGAATAAATTATAGTTTAGAATGGTTAAAATTATAACAATGTGGATTTTATTGAATAAAATATAATTTTAGTTTATAGTATCTTTGGGTCATCCGGGTTAATTTCACATGTCATTCGGATTACGAGTTTGTCGGGTTGTCGGTCGTTTAATTTCTCTGATCAAGTCGAGTTCGACTGGATTGGACGGATTATCGAATTTGGGTCATGTGCAACGCACGTGGAAGTAAAGACTAGTAGTACTATAAACTTATAAGTTTACAATTAAAAGTTAAAACCTCATAAATAGGGTCTTAAATATCGTGCAAATCTTTTCCTAAAAAAAATATCTTACAAATCTTTTACAAAGAGAAAAAAAAAAAGATATCTACAAATCAGAAACGGGAATTTCCTTTTGAATCGATCTTTCCTTTTGAATCGATCTAGAGCAGCTTGGATTCTCTTCTTTATCTTTCCCTTTATTTTCCAGTTATTTTGCTTCAAATTTACGATTTTCCTTGATTCGGGCTTCCCCTTTTTTCCTTCCATATAATTGGGTTAATTCCCTTTTTCTTCCTCTTTTTCCTTCGGATTTTGATAGAGTGAAGGACAATAAAAATTGGGGTTTAATTAAAGATGGATGACTATCAAGAGATGGAGAAGGATTACGAAAACGGGCAGCGGATAAACGACGAAGTCTACTAAAAAACCGCAAAGAAAAGGATGCTTATTTCGGGATGAATATTCTTCATCAAGGAAGACAAGGAAGGAATTCGGGAAAATTTGCAGAAGTTGCAGTGGCATGAGAGGGGGTGATTCAGAAGATTGTTGATCAATACCCTGAGCAATTTTAGGATCAACAATTTTCTGAATTTTCCCCTCTCTATGCCACTGCTCCCCTTGGCAGATTTGGGCAAATCACTGCTTTGCTTTTATCCAGATAATTTAGTGAAAGTGTAATTTACTTCACTGAGAAACACAACCTGAAAATGAAATACTTGTTTCAAATGAAACTAAAAGAATTATTGATGCAACTTGGTGGACATATTTAAACAAGTATTTCAGGTTGAAAAGTGATTCAACAAACTCAACAGCAGAGCAATCAAGAAGATATGGGATCATTTCTTTCTGTATGTAAACATATGGATGGTGATGAGGAGATGAGTTTGAAGGAAGTAGTTGAGCAACATGAGTTAGTATTTCAAGCCCAAGCCTGGCAGGATGCATAATGGTCAACAGGTATATGGTTTTGTTAACATAAGTGTAACTGTTGATTCACTTAACCAGAAGGTAAATTCATAGAATTAAGAGATGCTGCCAATGGAAAACACTTAATTTGAGTTTTATTATGAGCTTGTCCTATTAATTGTTATTTGAGCTGCTTATGTTTGTTTCCCTGAACTGAACCAAGTTGCAAATCAGTTTGTGTTTATGTAAACGAGCTTAATTTATTGGAACTGATCTTTTAATTAAATTTGACGAATGTAGATATATATATGTTGTATTATGTTTTGAATTAATCAATCAAATAAGCTGATTTAAGCCTTTACCAGTTACATTTTCTATGTTTTGAAGATTCTAGGGACAACCTAACATCTCTATATGTCACAACTCATGAGTTCACTTTATATATGCACACAGTACTTGAATTTAATACCTCCATGCTTATACAATAAGGCATGTAATTCCACCTTGGATGGAATTTAATACCTAGCTTAAAATTTTCCTCATCTCGACCCCATATATAGTGCCATTGTGCCAAGAGTCACTGAGCATTGTGAAACCATACCTGGTCATGTATACATGTCAAATCTCAAGATTGTCAAAATTGAGAATCTACTATGTGAAACTTCAAGTTGTGATTATCAAAGGTAGTAAGTTAGGAAATCTAAAGCTTGAACCATTACTAGATGAAGCATAACCAACATGCCCAGCCAGTTCTAAATTGTCATGTTACCATACAGACCTAAAGCTGCAGGCTGGTGCTTTTCTTATATATGCCTCTTTTCTTCATAAAGATTCTCATTTTTGCTGCATCTTTCCATCTCCAAGCAGCTGCGTATTATTTGACATCAGAACATAAGCTCCCAAATTCTCTGAATCAACCTTAAATATTTCTTTGGAAACCTTTTCAGCCAACTCAATAAGGTTGAGAGATCCTTAATTTCACAAAACTTTCTTGCAAACCACAACTTAAATTAAATGTCTTAAAACTGGACAAAAACTATCATATTTGGTATATAAATATACAAGATTTGTTGGAGGTAGTAGAGAACCCTGCAGCATTAATAATGGAAGAAATGATTTTATAGATAATGTTACACAAGCTTATAGGTCGGTAATGGGTAATGTGAGAAGGATTATTACATTTTGGGACAAGGACAATGAAAGTTTCATTTAATTTTTTAAGCAGATGACCAGAATGGAAAAAACTTTGAACTATAGAAAGGACAGAATTTCCAATTATATTCCAATAATTTTTAAAAAAACCAGCTGTAAGTCCATCAGGACCAGGAGATTTGTTAGAGCTCATTTTCCAGATAACTTTTTTTATTTCTTGAGGTGAAACAGGTTGAAGCAAAGCATTTCTAGCTATCAGAATCGGTTATGACTGGCAGATTATTAATACAATTGAAATCAAAATGTTGATTTGTAGATGAAGAGAAAAGCTTACTGAAATAAGAGGAGAAAGCATTTTGGATCTCAGAAAGGTCAGAAATCCAATTGTTATTAACACGTTGAGAATTAATGGCATTGGTTCTCCTCCTTTGCTTAACCTTAGCATGAAAATATGAAGTATTATTATCACCTTCTTGAATCCATTTATCATGGGCTCTTTGTGCCCAAAAACGTTCTTCAAGTCTTTTAAGATTTTGAATATTATTAATTAATAAGTGTTTTTTCATGTAACAGCAAATTTGGATTAAAATTACTAGCAATTCGATTTTGTGTTTCTTCGAGTTCTTTAGTAAGAAGATTAAGCTGATGGTGAGTGTTACCAAAAACATGAGTTTTCCAATCTTTTGATTTAAAAGCTACTCCCTCCGTCCCCTTTTAGATGTCCTTTTTAACTATATTACAAACACCAAGAAAAACAGTTTTTTTACTTACTTCTACACAAATTTAGTAGTTTCTTCCATTTTTAGCCTTTCTCTTTCTATGAATTAAGAGTTCCTCTTTATAATTACTTCTTTCTTCTTCCAATATACTAAAATGGTGATTGGCTTATTTGATGAGCTTGCATTCAAGATAATGGAGAAAGTGGTGCACTGATTAGGAATATATAAGTAAAACTCACCTTTAATAATCAAAAGTGGACATATAAATAGGGACAAAAAATCCTTCTAAAAGTTGACATATATTAGGGGACGGAGGGAGTAGTTCTCTAGATTTACAAGCAAAATCATAAGCATTAGAACCAACTTTAATTAGTTTTATTCTATGTATATCCTGAACTAATTCCTTATAATCCTCTCTTTCATTCCACTGGTTTTCATTTCTAAACCTTCTCTTAAGAATATTAGTTCTAGGGTTAGTATCTATACAAGGATAGCAGCATTGATCTGAGCCATAAGATGGGATATTTTTAACTATAGTTTTAGGATTACTCATAAGCCAATCAGGATTGCTAAGTGCCCTATCTAACCTCCTCCTAATATGATGTGAATTTAAACTTCTATTAGACCAAGTAAAATATGGTCCTGAATATCCTAGGTCATACAGATTGCAACTATGCATACAATCAGCAAATCTTCTCATCAATCTATAAGGAGGTCTAAAATTACTCAATTGTCCATCAAGATCTAATATCTTACTATCTTATCTTACTACTATACTATATAAAATTACAAACTCAAAAATCTTAATTGGGAAATTTCTAAAATACCCTTAATATTATAGTATAATAATTTTTAAATTAATATTTTTTTAGTCATTAAACTTTCTTAGTATTATATTATAATAATTTTTTAATTAATATTCTTTTTAGTCACTAAACTTTTTTTATTAATTATGAAAAGATATTCTAAATTCTAATACTATATATTTAACTTTTTTAATTTATTGAAGGATATTAATAATCTATACCATCAAGGAAATCATAACTTTTTCTTTTTTGTTTTCCACCAATAACTTTCCCCTTTATACAGGTAAAAGAAGAGGTCGAGCTCCCAGATACGGATTTCTTAATTATATTGAACAACAATTAAAACATTTCGAGGCAGAACCAAACAATATTGTTGTTCCAAAAAAGAGAAGAAAAATTGATTGGTTATGTATAGTTCAATCTACTACTTACGAAAAAGAAGGTTAATATTATTTTCATATATCTAAAACCTAAATTATATTATTAAATGTTTCATAAATTTTCTTTTCATTTAGATTTAAATTAAAACTAACTTTTACATTTTACTTTTGTAGGAAAAATATTATACAAGCCTTCATTGTGTTCAATGCATGAGCTAGAAATAGTTCCTCATCACATTCATTGTGGCGCTAAAAGATTTCAGTATGAGCCACCTTGCTTTTGTTGTCATGATGGGAAAGTTAAGCTAGTTGCAATTCAATATCCAAATGAGTTGTATAATCTACTTACATCTCAATCGGATGAAGCTTTGGTATTTCACAAGAATTCACAGTTTCATTCTCATAGGGAGGTTATCGAAATTTCATGGTGTAGTTATTAAAAATTTATGAAGGGCTTTTGAAATTTATCAAAAATTTCATTCATAGTGCGGTTACCAATTTTAATAAGTGCTTTTGAAAAGGGCTTGATGCAGCGTGCTTTTATTAGACTTAGTTTATTTTTATTATTCTGTCATTATTTTTAGTTTATTTTAGTATTAGGCTTTTATTTTCTTATTTTAGTTAGTATTGGGCTTTATGGGCTGTTAGGCTTTTGGGTTAATTAGCTTTATGTCTTGTTATGTTTTAGCTTAAGTATTCTGTTAGGGTTTTAGCTTTAGTTTTCGTATAAATAGGCTCTTTAGAAATTCTAAACAGTAAGGTTGTTATTTTGAGAATTATGAATGAAAGTCAATTTTGACTATGGAGGTTTTGCGAAACCCTATTTATCCCTTTCAATCTAACCTAATATAGCTTATTTCTTGTGAGTGAATCCTTTTCTATCCTTCCGCTACGTTAATTGGTATCAGCGCCTTTAAGTTCCTGCGTGGAAACAACAATGGAAGCTCGTGGCAGAGGCAGAGTTAGAGGAAATCAACAAACCGAGATGGCTGAGATGTGGAGAGCGATTGAAGGCTTGACCCAGACTGTAGAAGGCCTGCGGCAAGCTTTGCAGCGCCAGGAACCAATGGGAGTTCCAGATGGTGTTCGCAATCAGAAAGTTGGAGATCTTGTGGGTGAAAATCTAGAGGACGTGAACCCTTTTCATGAAGCTGGGGCTGCAAATCAAGCAGCAAGAGGTGGATTGGAGGCGCGGTTACTACACGCCCTTGATTTGAGTGGTGGTGGAGCGAAGGTTGATGTGGCTGATTTTCATGGGAAATCACATGCTGAAGATTATTTAGATTGGGAGGCAAACCTGGAGAATTACTTTGAATGGAAAATCATGGCAGAAAAGCGAAAGGTGCTATTTGTGAAGCTTAAGTTGAAGGAGACCGCTCTTCAATGGTGGAAGAGGGTTGAAGAACAGCGAGCTCGACAAGGGAAGCCTAAAATCATCACTTGGGAGCATATGAAAAGGAAGCTGCGAAAACAGTTCCTACCAGCAGATTATGAGATGGAGTTATATGAAAAGTTCCATGATCTGAAGCAAGATAATTTATCGGTGGAAGAGTACACATGGAAATTCGTTAACCTATCTATTAGAGCGGGGTTGTCTGAGACAGAGGCGCAACAAACTGCTCGCTATCTTGCTGGTCTAAATCTCTCCATAAGAGATGAGATGGGGGTTGTTCGTTTGTTCAACCTTGCTGATGCTGAACAATATGCTCTGATGGCTCAAAAAAAATTGGCGCGTCATGGTGCGATTATGAGAGGTAATGAAGGGGCTTCCACATCTAGTAAGACAAGTCTTGCAAGTGATAAAGGAAAGGCTGTTGCAATTAATAATTCTGGTGTTGGAAATTCTGTTGGAAATTCGAAGGTTGGTAAGAATTTCCAAACATGTTTTCATTGTGGTGAAAAGGGACATTATTCCTATGCTTGTCCAGAGAAAAAGGTTAACCTTGTAGAAAGTTCCAAAAAGGATTCAAAGCCTCTTTATGATGAAGATAACGAGGAACGTTATGAGGAAATTGATATTTTTCCTTTCGAAGGGAAGACACAGTTATGAAACTGGTACTTGGTGTTGGGACTGCAGGAGACAAGAAGAAAGCAAGCTGGAAGCTGGTCTAGATGTCTACCACTCAACAGGAGTCGAGTTTTTTTCAACCTGGGGGGAATGATGCAGCGTGTTTTTATTAGACTTAGTTTATTTTTATTATTCTGTCATTATTTTTAGTTTATTTTAGTATTAGGCTTTTATTTTCTTATTTTAGTTAGTATTGGGCTTTATGGGCTGTTAGGCTTTTGGGTTAATTAGCTTTATGTCTTGTTATGTTTTAGCTTAAGTATTCTGTTAGGGTTTTAGCTTTAGTTTTAGTATAAATAGGCTCTTTAGAAATTCTAAATAGTTAGGTTGTTATTTTGAGAATTATGAATGAAAATCAATTTTGACTATGGAGGTTTTGCGAAACCCTATTTATCCCTTTCAATCTAACCTAATCTAGCCTATTTCTTGTGAGTGAATCCTTTTCTATCCTTCCGCTACGTTAGGGCTTCTGAAAAAACTTTCAATTTGGAGTTGCTGGCTTTTAGTTCAAAAATAACTGAAAAGTACTTCTGAAAAGCACTTTTGAAATTCCTGTTTGGACTGACTTAAGCTTTTTTTAGTATATAATCTGTAAAATAAATGGCCAAAAAAAAATGTTGTAGACTCCGGTGCTCCCGTTGTGATTCTCCCACTTTTCAATGTCATCACCAATATGATAACTATCTTGGTAATAAGGCAAGGACAAGTAGCCATAGCCATAGCCATAGCTGGTCTCTGTTAATGCAAACAACTCTTTTTCCATCTTAGATCAACAGGACAATAAGAGCAACAGTGTTGTTGGCATGATCTGCTCTTGACTTTTTGGTAAGTGGAATCACTATCCAGAAGACAAACTACAAAGCAAAATCAAAGATACAAAAACAATTAAGTACCAATTTTAGGATGAATCATGAATATACTTCAAATTGAACAAAATAAAACAAATTTCGAATTCATGCTTCCATCTCAACTTTTCAAATGATAATTCCATATAAATATAATCAAATGATAAGGAAAAAGATGGAGAAAATTAGGAAACCTGTGGGAGACGAAGGGTAGCTGCAAGATCAATGACAAAATCATTCTTCAAGTAGCGCATGCCAATCTAACTGGCATCCGTAACAAGCTCACCCATTCCGAAAACCCTGGAATTTGGCGCCACATATGCAGTTCTAAACTTCATGATCATGTTTGTAAGGTATAAAAGATCAGCCAAGGTTCTGAAAACCGTGATTAAGACCCCCATGTGGTGGTTTGTTGCCAAACATGCAGGCCCTCCGACATACGGTAGGAAGAAGTAAAGTGGATCGATGAATAAGGCCATGATGCAAATCACCAAGAACACATGGTTCTAGTAGGATACGATATCGCCGTCTGAGTCAAATATTTGGTAGCGCCATAGGAGGAGGTAATCTGTAGGAGCGTTAACTTTCGATGGCAGTACACGAGAAGAGACAGTGACAGCACCGGCGGAGGAGGTAGGTAAGTGGCGGAAGGATGGGATTATGCTATTCATTTTCCATTGCGGAGGAAACATAAATAAAACCAAAAAGAAAGAGATAAGCAACAAACTCAATATTATTACAACTATATATATATATATATATATATATGATAAGTTGGTAATAAGGAGAGGAAGAGAAACTATGGTTATGGAAGAGAGGAGAGAGTTGCGGAAAACCAAAGAAAGTTCATGGAGCTCGAGGGAATTTAAGCCTTTAAATTGTTGTATTTAAAGGTGGAAGAGCTTGAGGGTAAAATTGTAAAATAATATTTGAGAAAAATGGAAGATCTTTTTTCCGCCTTAACTAATTAATCGTAGATATTATTTCTTTTTTGGCAGAAAATCATTGATGTTATTTCATCCGCGTTAATTAATTGCTTCGATTTAATTTTATTCGAAGGTTTGAATTAAGTAAAAGTAAAAGTAAAACCAACATGGTTGTTTGTGGGTTAGTTAAAAAAATTGATAACTTTTAAGAAATATTTATTAGACATTTCGGTTACTGAATTTAAAAGAAAATGGAGAATTTAGTCTTTAAATTTCTAAAGTTGCTAATATTAAATGTCTGAACTTATAAATGATTAAAGAATTAGTTATTTGGGAACGAAAATTGGTATAACTCCATTAAATTTCGTCCAATGAAAAAAAAATGATATGAGGAAAAATGGAAGATCTTTTTTCCGCCTAAACTAATTAATTATTGATATTATTTCTTTTTTAGCTAAAAATCGTTGATATTGTTTCATCCGCGTTAATTAATTGCTTTGATTTAATTTTATTCGAAGTTTAAATTAAAAATGATATGATCATTATTTGCTTATGGGTTCGGCTGTTGTCCAGTCCATTAATGGACTGGAGAACCAATACATATTGAAGATTCATCTGCGTGTAAAATTGAAACTCTAAGGGTCCATATTGTTTTTGAATAGTTTAATGAACCAAAATATAAAATACAAAATCCTTAAACTTCTTCTTCCCTCACCTCACCATCCAATTCAACTCTTTCTAGTTTCCAGTTTTCATGATTCCACATTTTCTTCTTTTTTTTCTTTTAATGAGATCATTTGGATTCAAACTAAGATACCCATATTTAAAATCTTGTAGATCTTTTGAAATTGACCTCATTGGTCTTCGGTTTCTTCCCAAAACTAAACACCTTATTTACACTCTTAATTTTTGTTTCCTTTTATGATAAAAATACTTGGAAGAATATCGATCAAGTAGGAAATTTCGAGAAAATTCTTTTGATTTGAAACCAAAATGTTTAGAAAAGAAAGTCAGACTATAGTTGAAATTTGCAGATAAACTATAAACTCTTACACCTTATTTTTCATCTACGCAGAACAACTTTAAAGAGAATTTTGTTATTAACTCCTATGCATCTAGTAAGGAGAAGAATTTATAGATTGGCTAAGTGGGTTGAGTTTGTATGCCTGGATTTTATAAAAAATCAGAATCTATAGCCAATTTGCAAAAAATGAATAGAAGAAGAAAGAAAAGGATGTGTTAGTATGGTTTAAGCTTTCAGTTTTGAAAGTATTCAAAAGCATTATAAGCCTTTGGATTCCCAAATATACCCGTAAATGAATCTTCAATATGCATTGGTTCTCCGGTCCATTTTAATGCACTAGATATATATATATATATATATATATATATATATGCGTGGACTACAAAGTTGAAACCTGTAAGAATTATTTATTAGCCATTTCGGTCTCTTATAAATAGTTGACAAAAGGTTTCAATTTTGCTTGCATGTTCCAAACAATTATTATCACTAAATGAAAATGCAGAAAAAATCATGTTCTCTGTTCAAAAAGAGCCATTAAAGCCCGATTTCAATATTTTAAGTACATTTTACTCAATTCAATGACTTATTATGTTTTAATTCCATGAGTAGAAGGAAGCCAAGCCTAGTTCATGATGGAATGTAAAGCAAATCTAAAACAATATAGCTAGGCTTAACACAATGTATACAGGTCAGGTTTTGCGATGGTGTAAACAAGACTGTTTGAAACCAGATGGAGGATCATTCTTGTAATTTTATATGTTGAAAGATTTGGCTGAGAAGGGTGAACTTAGTGATGGAAAAGAATGCTGCCCCTGATTCCAAACTTCTAATCACACAGGTTGAAACAAGTTTTACCATCTTTATATATGTTATGGAGACAAAGATGAAGATTTGGCTCATGGTAGGCAGCAGCTTAATTATAGCGTTATTATGGTACAAAATAATTGATTAATGTAAAAATGGATGATCAATGTCTCAAAAGATACCTAAATATTTTTTTTAGAAACTAAATACTAAATAATTGATTAAGCTTTGTGTTCAAAATGCAAATATACATTTAAAATAATAATAATATAGTACTAATAACAATTTTGTTGATTCCTCTTCTTCAAGTTAAAAGATGCCCAATTTGTTTAAACCAGATGAGCCTGATTTCTCCATTGTACAAGATGATGTTTAGGTAGAAACAAAGTGGGAAAATTTTATTTCAACAAAAAAGTGGGAAAATTGTATACATTGTTGTTAATTTTGGTTTCTCATTTACCATAATAATTTTGAGTGTCATGAGGATTTATCAAATTTTCTTTTGGCCAACATGAGGATTTATAAAAAAAAAAAAGCATATTCATGCACCGAGATGAAAAATGGAAAATAGACATGTATATTTGTTTGGTACTTTGTTACATATTCTTGCATGAAAATAAGGCTAAAAGAGAAGAAAAATGAGTTTTGGAAACAACCTCCTATGGGATACAAAACAAAATAACAGTAATTATGATCTCAGCAAATTTGATTGGAACGAAACATGTTGGCTTCATATTTTGAAGTTTCGCTTGAATCTATATTGTTTCAAATCCAAATATCATTTTCATCGAAGTTGATGAACATTGTTTGAGCTATCAGTGGATTCCGAATCCTCATGGAAAAGTAATCCATCTTGAATGTCATCACCAATATGATAACTATCTTGGTAATAAGGCAAGGACAAGTAGCCGTAGCCATAGCCATAGCTGGTCTTCGTTAATGCAAACAACTCTTTTTCCATCTTCCTCTTTTTATACCTTCTCCAAGCATTCTGTATGAAGCAAGCTCCCCATGTCTGCCATTGGTTAGAGTAATACCTAAAAGTATGCTGGAGTTTCTTGCTTTGAAGGCGCTTGAACTGGTGAACGAAGAATTGCAAGTCTTCTGCTTCAAGTGAGAAAGCTTCAACATCACATAGAGCTTTGACAGTTCTGGTGGAAGCAGGTAGATTGAGACTTGAGTATGGCACTAAGGCCCATGTTAGAAGTTCCTCTTCACAGAAATCACATGGTTTAAGGGTGATGGAGTTGTAGAATCCAATCTTCCTCCATCAGTTGTAGAGCTCTAATGTTGCCCTCTGATGATAAAAAGCATCTCATTCACCGGATCGCCTTCCCGGACAATGTAAGTGCCTTCAGTACTCAAAACGGACACGAGACGCTCGCATATGGCATCAAGAAGTTGGGCATCCAGTTGTGAGAAGAATGGAACCTGACCAAATGATAAAAAAGTATTGTTCAAAAAACTACAATGGTTGCTTACATGCATGGTGGCTTGCTAGACTACATTGATTCATGATTTTCATAGCAGAAATGAATTAATGATTAAGGTACCAAGATAGATGACATACACGGCGAACAAGGGAAATACATAAATGGCGTCGAATTTCATGACGCAGATCCAAGGGTAATGAGTTTAATATGTATTCTTCATCAACTCCTCTTGTAGCAAGCCATTTATATTGAACAAACTTGCGAACACATTCTTGCAAATCCTCAGGTAACTGACGATGCCTCATCCACTCCTCCATATCCCTTCGCTTAACCCTCCACTCCTCAATCCTTACTGTCATTGATTGCAGAAAAGTCTTCAAGGAAAACCAGAACACTTGTAAAATCACTATCACTTATTCACTATTGTTAATCAAATATTAAGCCTAATATACATGAGAATCATGTTGATATGCTAAAATTTGAAATTAAGAATTACTATAAGTCTAGCTACTGCAAGTGTTAGAATGACAGGAATGAGAAACTAGAAAAAAAAAGAGGCAAGATACCTGCATGTTGCCAATCAATAAAGCGAACAGAATCGATCCAAGAATACATATGACAATACAAAAAATATTCTCCCACAAATATATGCTTATGTTCAAATTCTGCGCATATGAACTGCAAAGTAGACAGAAGTTTTATATAAGCATAAAAAGTTGAAAGAAACTATTAATGCATAAGAAACATCTTCATTCAGCAAATGAATGTCAGAGCATAGGATTATTAAACTGTTTAAGGTTATTAAACTGATTTTTATTGGAAACTCAGACAAAGAAAGTAAATGGCATTCAATTGCAGGGGAGTTCTGCCTGCAGTGATCAAACCTATTGGAGAGTAAATTTATTCATATGAACTTCAAAACTTTATCATCATACCTTAAATTTCTTAAACCCCACCAAAGACAATACAAGTATTTCGAAACAAAGTTCTTGGAAGCAACATCAGTTGTAAAAGCATCTGCAAACATTCCAAACTTGAAATCAACTTTGTTGTTCCTCGCATCACAGTTTGCAAGAACATGAGTGACATTCATCCAAAATTGCCTCTCTGGTTTTTCCAAACTATCACAATCTAGGAAATCCTGCATGCAATAACCAATTCTGGTGGAGTTCTCTCTAACACACTCCGCCTTCCAGCAGGAAAATTGCCTTGCTATGGAACACAAATACCAAATAGCTCCTAATACCTAGAGCAATAGTAAAAGGATAGAATCAATCGATCAATCTAATCAAAAATAACAATTAAGGAGAGTAAACTTATAAGCAAAGCATCAATTGGATGCTTACGTGACTCGCAAGTATGTATAAGAGGAGATTGTATGCAGCTCCTACCCAAGCAGTCTTAGCAATAACTCCAGTACTTTTAGTGATCTTTCTGTTAAGGGGGAAAATAAGGAACAACCTTGGAACATATTGCAGCAGGACAATAAGAGCAACAGTGTTGTTGCCATGATCTGCTCTTGAGTTTTTGGTAAGTGGAATCACTATCCAGAAGACAAACTACAAAGCAAAATCAAAGATACAAAAACAATTCAGTACCAATTTTAGGATTAATCATGAATATACTTCAAATTGAACAAAATAAAACAGAATTTCGAATTCAATGCTTCCATCTCAACTTTTCAAATGATAATT